>JAQIXU010001074.1:0-20940 GCA_034701245.1 Strigamia transsilvanica | reverse complement strand
AATTACCATCCAATGGATAATAATTTTTTTTAAAATAAATTTTAAAAAATCACCTGCAATCTTGAATCATTTGGATCATTGTACGCCTCGCGATCCGGATTAACGTGCCCTTCGTCGAAACGGCACGTGTTGAGCGCATCGAAAAACCGATTCACTAGTTTAATAAACTTAACCGCATAGAGTAAGTGAAGAGATGCCAATAATTCATCTCTGGTTTTATATCTGAGGTTGGTGCAAGGATGGGTCCTGACCAACTGCTTGCTTCGGCGGATCTTCACCGCCAGAGATTTCTTGTACGCCTTGCAATGCAGGCAGAGTTTCAAAGCGCTCAACAAATCACAGTTTATCAAGCGAACGGCAATAAACACACGCTTTTAAACAAGATAATTTTGAGCTAAAGACGTTCACAGGTAGAATCAGAACTAGATTCTAATGTTAGGCTAGCCTATATATTCTGGTGTGAACAAGGAATTTGGCACATTTGATTAATTTTTGTCGGAATTTTTGTCAGGTATAAATTTTTTGACAAAATCTGTTGGTTTTAACTGGCAAATGTGATCTTGGGTTTCAGATTAAGTTCTAGGTCAGGGATAGAAATTGGTGGCTGATGATATTCGTGGGGCTTTCGATGAAAATCTCATTACGTGCCAAGATTTTGTATTTTGAAATCCATGAAATCGAACAAATCATCTTGGAAATTGTAACAAAATCAAGCAAAATCTTTAAGGAAATCAACCTGAAATCCTTGAAATGTTTAGTAAATCTTTGAAATCTTAAGGATCTCTGAAATCCAAGTCCAAGTTCCAAATCTATAAAATCAAGCAAAATCTTTAATCTTTAATACAACTTGTAATACAAACTCTCTAAGCATTAAGAAATACAGTTAAATTCGAATAACAAATTAACTTATGCTTCAAAATCTTCCAATCATTGACCTGGCATTGTTTACAGCAGTAAACCGCTCCGTGACATCTGCCACACTTCAACACTGACCCAGTCTTTCCACAATAGCGACAACGACCCGCATCTGGACCAGCATCAAACACAACGCTTTCAACATCATCCACACGAATCAATCGCTTCCCATCCATTGCAATCTCGAAATAAGGGTTCCGAATAGTAATCCTGCACCCATAACCCAGCTTATCATGAACCCACATATCTTGATCAATACCGTAAACAGTCACTCGCTCCACATCCCCATTTCCGTCCTGAACAAGCACGTGAACTCCATTCAATCTAAACACGGGCTCATCAATCACCACGCAACTCAACGCCCGCTGCTCGTAAATCCGATTAGCCAATGGATCCATCTCCTTCAACAAGATTGGTCGGATACCTGCCAAACGCGGTGCAACTCGCTCTGGCTTAGTCGTATTGGTAACAGATTTCTTACGCTCTCCAAAAAGCAGAAACATTTCTTTAACTGTTGTCCTGTGCGCCGTTATTATTGCAACTCGACCAGGATCGGTCAATTTCATTTCCGTCAATTCATCAACGACGACCGGCGCCACAACGACTCGCTGTGCGGGCACAGACATAGCCAGAATTGACTCCAGAATAGATTTCTCCGCACTTTCAACAGGCAAGAAACAAGGTAATTGCAATTTCTCCGCTTCCAAACCCATCTTGTAATACTTTTCAGCATCATTATCCCTATCTCCGCTCCCTACACCCATCATGTAATAAATTTGAGGTCGACTATGCTCGTCGGACGGTGCCAAAGCCAAATACTTCTCGCAAGCGCACATCAATATTTTTCGATTACGATTAGTAGGTCCAGAGTCATACGTAAAAACTGCTTTAAAAAACCAAAGTTGAAAATTATTCGGAAACCTTTCCAAAGCAGAGTTTACCACTCGCAATCCTTTTGGTACATCCCACGCAACGGCCAATGATTTCCAAAACCAAACGAAGTCGGGATAAATCCGAATGCATTCCTCGAGAAATTCGTTACTTTGTTCAAGACAAATTCGATATTTCCTTGCAAAACACACCCGCAAATCCCTATCGAAACTTGATGCTTTTTTCGTCGTTTCGATGCCCGTCAACTCGCAAATAGTAATCACCTGGCGGCACAAATCGTCATCAATATTAAACTCAGAGCTGCATATACTTTCCGCAAGATGGTGAACACACCCAGGCAAAAAATTCTTTTCAAGGAACTCAACAGCTAAATTCGAGTGAACAAGTGCCTTTTTCAGCTTTTTGGCGGTCACCGAGCCCTTTTTCGAATACTCGTCCAGAACTTCGACATCAAATTTGTAATTCTTCCTAGAAAATGGCAAATAATGTTTAACATGCGATCCCATTATCTCCGAAATGGTTTCATAGAGTTTATCACCTCCTGGACAACTCTTCTTCAAGAATCTCTCTCTCCGCTCCTTCATCGACAGATCCATCGTGGCCAACCCGCTATTTTCCTCCCAACTTTTCATTTCCTCATCGATTTTCGCAAACCGGCGTTTCAATTTCCTAATTTCGGTCTTAAATTCGTCCGAATTGGAAACGGCTTCAGAATTACCGTGGGAAATAGCCCGCTCGTGCCATTCCATCGCTTGCGTCGCATCTTGCGCATTCTCTAGGTAATATCTTGCCAGATGCAACATCGCATTTTCGTCAAATAGCTTCGCTGCATGCTTCAGATATTGCACGCCTTTTGCCTCGTTGCATTCAACACCCGTCCCTTTCAGGTAACACAAACCCAAATTTAAAGTGCCGAAATTGTTTCCATTATCGGAAGCTCGCTGGTAAAACTTGACCGACTCTTCTAAATCGATGGGCAAACCAATTCCCAGCGCGTACATACCACCCAAGTCGTTTTCTGCGACAGCTATGCCGTAATCATTGGAGAATTCAGCCAATTTCGGACTCGATACGACTCGTTTTAGCAATTTAACGCTTTTTCCCATGTCTATCTCAACGCCAACGCCGAATCTATACATGTTTGCAATGTGGTACAGTGCCAGTGTGCTTTTTTCATCCGCCGCTTTCCAAAGCAATTCCAAAATTTCTTTCTCTGGGAATTCTTCCGAGCCGATTAAGAACATCGCCTTTACTAGATGAACGTCAGTAGGAGCCATTCGGGTTTCGAATTTCTTGTTTATCGAGTCAACGAAGTGCTGTGTGTCTCGAAACGTGTCCCGCAGAATCTCGCGTGGCGATTTCGGTCGCGGAATTCTTCGCTCACATTCGTCACGCAGCGGAATTATCTCGATTTTATTCGGCTCCAATTCCAAAGCAATGCTGAAATATTTAAAAGCCTTTTCGTATTTGCCTAGAAAGCGGTAAGCGCAGCCTAGACGGTAATAACCGCGGAACCACGCGGGTAACAGCTGAACGGCTCTTTTCGCATCTTCCAAGGACGATCCGATGGTGGTTTTGCCATCACTGATCATCGAGTAAACGGCAGATCGGTTGGAATACAATTCTCCAAGCAGTTTGTTCGAGATTTCGGTCAGTTCGATCGCTTGACTGTAACATCGAATCGCTTCTGGGTATTTCTTTTCGTCGAACAATGAATTCCCCATGTCTTTCAACCGGTAAGCGGTGAATTCGTTCGCTGCTTCGGTCAATTTCAATCCGGTCAGTAGATCTTCCACGGATGGCTCGAATTGTTTTAAAATCTCTTCGATTTTTTGGGTAATGCTCTCATGCTCTTCGTTCGACACCGCCATTTTATAATTGCAGTAAATGTCGTTCTGCAGCATCGATAAGTCGTTGAAAAGTGCTTTTTCTCGTTCGCTCAATCCATTTCCGGCGCCGAAATCTGTCTTCTGGAGAACATGGTTGCAAAGTCCCAAATCCCATAAATAGATGTTGCCGCATTCGATTAATATCTTCTGCCTGCGACTGCTCGTTACCCACGCTCTTCTCCCGACTCCCATCGCAAACACTTTGCCTTGCTCTGAGGTGTTTTTCCAGTCTTGATTCGTGCATTTTCGCCATTGTTTCAAAAAGGAATCTCGAATTGCTCTGTTTGCTCGAGGTATAAGGCAACAGTTCAATTTGGCGTAGTTTTCTTTGTTCGCCGCCATCTGCAGGAGATTAAATATTTGGTTGTGAAAATCAAAAGTAAAACTAAAAATGTTTTTCTATTTTTTTGAAATTCTTTTTTTTCTTTGTATATGTTTTGGGTAGATATGAAATACGTTTTTACATGTGCTAGCTTTTCTTATCCTAATTGACACCCACTTTGTTGGTGTTCGGCGGTTTCGGTTTTGTATTGAAAAGTTGTGTACCTCGTACGCCCGTGCGTTACTATGCTAAAATATAAACGGAAGTAAAAAGTGCGATCTTTATGCTTAAAACAAAAAAAAATTACTCACTACTCGTTGTATCCTAACACAAAAGTAACTCCAAACGGTTGAACTTTGTTCGCAGACGAAGCAACGACAAAATCGAAAGTACAGTACTCACAAGCGAAGCATAAAAGCACAAAGTTGCCTCAAAAATTAACAACGATCTCCCATTGGTTATTGTCCTGTCCGCAGCCTCGACGTCATTGTAATAAATGCACGATTGAAAAGTAGTTCGAAAAATGCACCTTTCCACCACTAGAGCATGAGGATAGTTTGGGACCAAGTTTGGTTTCAGTTTTTACCGTTTGTTTTGGTACCGTAGTTCTGCATTGGAAAGACATTGGCACAACCAAAAAAATCAACAAAAAATCAAAAAAATCAACAAAAGCCAAAAAAAAGTCAACAAAAAACCAAAAAAAGCCCAAAACACCAAAGGGCAAGGGGGCCTCTACATGGGTTAATCCGGCACTGTGTGATGGGACGTAGTATTTTTGTGTTTAACAGAACTGATGGCTTTGCCGCCACATTGATTTTTCTTATACATAATTTTGTAATAAAAAATAGTTTTTTGTTTCCTTCAGCTTCAATGATAATTTATTTTTGTATTTTGTTTCCAAAATATTAACCTACAAACCGTATACACTCAACCCTTGCTTTACGGCCTACATAGGTTTCGGAAAAGTTGGCTGTAACGCAAAATGCTGTATAACGAATCAGGAGCAATTCCCCCTGATTTGTTATGGAATTTCCCGATTTTTGGCCGTATCTACGAAACATTGTGGGCCGTAACTCGAAAAGTGCCATACTTTCCTAAGGCCGTTATAGCGAAATGTCGTATAAAGAGCAGCCGTATAACGAGGGTTGAGTGTATTGTACATGTACAGTGCGTCCACCGTCCCATTTGAATTTGGCATCAAGATGCATACCGGGCGCAATTATTAAATCCAAACAAATCGTCATATCTCTCGTCCCCATATTAATTTCCAAGTAAAAACTCAAATCTTTGACCCCAAGAGTCCAAGACTCATTGAAACATGTCGCAGTTACAACTTAATTGTTTCATTTATGTCTTCTTGATCTTATGTCAAATCTTCTTTCATGTATCCAACACATCTGGTATGAAAACTAAATCAAATTTATTTATTTTACTCATTGTTTTTCTTCAAAACATCTTAGTTGAGGACACGTGTGAAAAAGATTGGAATCGTCTCATATCTGAAGATCGAAGTTGCGGATATTCGTGCGCGGAATCCCGTTGCAGGAACCGACGTGCAACATGTATTTGCGACGGGCCTTGCGGTTATGTTTGCGTAACACCTAGTAAAGCAAAACGCTATAATTTGGTTTAAACTAAAACGAAAATCGACGCTATAAATTTATTATGTAGATTTACAGTGTGATCGTCTAATGCAGGATCCTGAACACGGTACAGTTAGCTTACCAAATGGAAATAAGTTCCAAGACTTAGCTCACTACACTTGTGACGAGGGGTTTGATATGACAGGACCGGAAACAAGAATTTGTCAAAGCAGTGGAAAGTGGAGTGGTAATGAACCATTCTGTGCTCCTAAAGGTAAACTGACCATCGACACTTAGCATGTTCTGCTGCTTGTAGAAATACCAAAGCCCATTTAACATAAACTTTGATTGCACCTAGCTACTGAAATTTTGCAATATTCAAAGAAAACAAAATGGCTTATATCTGATATTATGTAAATTCTGCAGAAAACTGTGAAGTGCCAGACATAAACAATGTCTATTTTGTGTATCGGAATCAAACGGTAATCAAAATTGTTGCAAGTTTTAGAAACATTTCCTTGAGTACCATATTTAGTTTATGCTATCAAACTACAGATATTTCCAGGTCATTATATTACACACATGGAAGACATAACGATGCATTGCATAGTAGGATATGAAGCAGATTACAGTGCACCAAATTTCCCATTCAAGTCCACATGTGAAAATGGTGAATGGAGTGAAGAAATCCATTGCACACCAGGTGATTATAGAGAAAAAAGAAATACGCCCTAATCTGAAACAAGAACATGTTAATAGCTAGGTGTTTCAAAAAGGATATTCAAATGGAATATTTACACTGTATGTCCGTACCTATTATCCCGGACATTGTAAACAGTAGCGAAAGCTTCCCTTTAACATGGGCTCTTTCGGATGGTTTATTAATCGAGATAGGGTTATTAAAATGTGCTTATGGCAAATGGAAATTACCTGAATTAAGGTGTAGCGCAAGTAAGCATTTTCTTTTATTTTTAACGTAAAAAATCAAAAGACTAAACATTTTGTTTTTGACACCAGAATCATGTCACGTTGACCAAGAATCTCTTCCAATTGGCGCCATTCTTTACCACAGGGAGCAACCTGTAGCAAATCAAGTATAATAAAAAATCACAAACTATCTGTAATATAATAAATATTTTCTCCCATTACAGTTTTCTGAAATTAGTGACGGCGATTATTTCCTATTATCCTGTAGAAATTCAAGCTACGAATTGTTTATCAACGGAATCGTCGCTAGTATTCGCGATTCAAGAACACGAGTTTATTGTAATGACGGTGTGTTGTTATACGAAGGAAAATTTGAATGCAAAAGTAAACATCTTTTACTAAGTCTAAAACAATTTATTTTATCTACGATAATTATCTATTTTTATAGAAAAATGTAACTGCAGTTCATTACATCTTCCTAAATATAGCATATTAGAAGAAAGATGTAATGGCAGTGTGACAAGTGATGTTTCATTAAAGCTAAAGTGCGCTGAAAATTTCAGTCACTTGTCTGATATTAATTTAATGTCTTGTAAAGATGGAGAATGGTTCGTAGGACACGGTGGATATTGTGGTGGTAAATAAAACATATACTTAAAGTTAGTGTTTAACTTCTAAATGCTTTATTTTTTTAAATTATTTTTAGCAAATTGTCTCATCCCAGATATTCCAAACAGTAACCTTGTGCCTTCACCGGGAATATCGGTATACTATTAAAATATTTACAGTATACGCTGTGTGGTCCGAACAGCTCTAATGGGGCCCAATCACAACCAATATCGACCACCGGATAAAGCGATGTGCCCACGTCTGTTTAATTCTGTTTAATTGGAGCCGACTCCGGACCACACAGCTACTGTTATTTTTTTTTCTGAAAGAAAACTAATAATTTAATTAGTACTGAATGGAGGTTATTAATATTTAGACATCGGTGGCCAACATTCGTCATTTGGATAGTATTCATATTACATGCCAAGCTGGATATCATTTAGACAATACTGAACGTATCAACGCAAGCATGATGTCGCTATTATGTTACGATGGAAAATACACTAGGAGTACTCCAAAATGCATTCAAATTCAAAGTATGAAAATGTGTACAATTTTAAATTACATGCAATCAAAGTTTCTTTTTATATGGTCTTTGGTATTTCTGTAAACAGCAAAAACAAAAGACAAAACTTGCCAAACTACGAATGCGTGCGAGATTATTTCGAATTTGTGCGTCTGTTTGTAGTTTAGTTTTTGGGTTTCACGAGTAAATGGCAATTAAAATATCTTCATTTTCTCCCAATCAATAAATTATGAACACCGTTATCCTTTTACTCACACTTTTTGGTAGAAACCAAAAACATGTGTAAACTACTTCAAAAATCACTAATATTTTCATATTTTGCTGTTTTTTGTGACAGTTAATGTCTGTTTTCGATATCCATTGTTACTTCTAGAAACGCTAAAAACAGAAAAAACAGAAACGTTGAATGCATCAACCTAATGACTACATTT
This sequence comes from Strigamia transsilvanica, assembly GCA_034701245.1. Classification (NCBI taxonomy): domain Eukaryota; kingdom Metazoa; phylum Arthropoda; class Chilopoda; order Geophilomorpha; family Linotaeniidae; genus Strigamia; species Strigamia transsilvanica. The sequence goes on along the minus strand of JAQIXU010001074.1, from coordinate 12,847 downwards.
TTAAATTACAATGTTAAGCTTGCAGGTCAGACTCCTTCTTCTCCCCATAAATGCAGATATGAACACCGAGACCAAAATGTGCTCGCGTTTTTACATGAAGTCCGACTGACACGTAATATACATTTGTATTCCCATTAAAACACTGAAAACAATCATTTCAATTTTTCCACAATTTACAGATTTGAGTGCAGTTGTTGTCGATTCTTTTGACAGAATTACATTTCGATGTTACGATATTACGACATTTTCACTCAAAGGAAGTAACAGTATTTGGTGTATAAATGGGAAGTGGAACGGAACGATCCCCACTTGTATACGATTAAATCTATGCAGTGGTAAGATTTGGACTTTCCTTTACTTTATGAAATCAGTTTAATTTGATATACCGTACGTAAATAATTTTCAAATGTAATACGTAGCTCAGAGTGCGCCCGTTGTTACCTACGCGGTGAACGCAGATAATACATTAGTTGACAACGATGGGACGTTGCATGTTCCTTACGATTCCACACTTATACTAACATGTTGGTGGTTGAGAGCATATAAAACTCCAATCTGGAAATGGAATGGTGAGGAAATTGAACGAGTCAAAAGTCCTTTGTTTGTGAGTACTGAACAAGGTTGGTAAAAATTGTAAACATGGAAAATTACTCAAAATAGATTGCAATGAATTGAATGTTTTCGGATAGAGTGGAATAATGAAGCATATTTTGAATTGCGGATCAGAAAAGTGAAATCAGAACATTCCGGGTACTTTTCATGTACAAACCCATATAATAAGACACACGGAATCAATATTAAAGTTGGAAAATCAACAACAGCAACAACACCATTATACCAAGCATCCACAACAAAGTCCACAATTATGGTAATGGCTACAAATAGTCCCACAACAAAGTCCACAGTTACGGTAACGGCTACAAATAGTCCCACAACAAAGTCCACAATTACGGTAACAGCTACAAATAATCCCACAACAAAGTCCACAACTACTACAGTAACAACTACAACAAGGCCCACGACAACAAAAACTAGGTCAACAACAACAAATATGCCCATAACAACAACTGCTATTGTTAAGAGAAGATGCCAAGCAGGATCGTATCGTGACATGGATACATTTGTAAATGGAAAATTACTTGACACACATCAAGAGTATTTCGATCATTACACTGTCTTAATTTTCCGATGTGCGCATCCAACGGAGTTTAAAATGATTTTTGAATGGAGACGTTTGGTTTGCAAGGATGGCAGGTAGCTGTACAAATGGCCATTCTGCGTGAGAATTCAACCGAATGATTGTAAGACACTAATTTTTACTCACAAATTTCACATTTCTAATTTTCAATATATCAGACAAATCACCACCTCCGATCCAGTACATTTCAAATGTTTTAATTACACGTTTGGACGATGGAGATTACTGGGCACCAATTAATGCTGAACATCACTTTATTTGTTTTTTTGGAGAAAGAGAGATCCAACCAGTGATGACATTAAATGGGAAAAAAATTGACAAAAATGATTTATGTAAATAACTCTTCACTTTCACTATTATGAATCGGAATTCTAATCACTTTCTTGTGCGCTTTTATATAGATTTCGATCGAGGCGGTTGGCATCTTGTATTAGAAAAAAGTCCAAATGTAATAAGTTTGAATTTTACTTGCACCAGCCCCGACTCAATATATAACTATTCAAATTCAGTCGTAGTACAAGTAGGTAAGTTTACATGCTCATCCATTATATCCATTGACCAAAGCTAAGTTTACACAAACAAACAAGCATACACTCCCTGCCACGAAATTGGAATGATGAAAACAATATATTCTTCATCAAAACAAATAATTAAAAAAATAGTTCCTTTAATCTGAGATAATTTTTTTTTATTGCTTGCAAATGAACAAAAAAGGAATAACACAAAAAAATTTCAGGCATCTGGTGTGATTTTTCATTCAAAAACCAGCAATTTGTAAAGTTCATACCTGTGACATGAAATTAGACGAGTCCAAAATTATGACATGAAATTGGAATAATCACTATTAATACTTAGTAGAACCTCCTTTTTCAGCTGTTACTGACTTAATCCTTTGTGGTAAAGACTCGACTTTAAACAAATTGATTATGATAGTTTACTCCACTCATCTTTGATAACATCAACAAATTCTGCCTTGGTATGTCAGTCTTGTTTGCTAATGGCTTTTTTCAGTATTTCCCACAAATTCTCTACCGGTATTGGCCTATAAGGTCAGGTGAATTCCCTGGCTACGGTAATACATGAATTTGATGTCTTTCAAGCCAATTTATTTGTAATTTTCACAGAATGAGCTGGTACAAATTCTTGTTGGAATGTTAATTATGTAATTCAGGTCTATCGTAAGTGTATCTTGATATTTATCTGTAGGAACTGATCTTGGAAATGTTAAACAATATCATTTGCTGGCATGCAGATCCAACTTAAAAAGCTCCAAGGAAAATTTACAGTATTCTGGATGCATGTTGAATTGTTGATGGGTTTATCATTGAAATACAGTATGTGGTTTGCTATCTTTAAATGAGATGGAATCTGGACTCATTAGACCAAATCATAGCATTTCCTTTATTTGTGTCCCAGGTTTCATGTATTCTGGCCAATTGAAGTCAATTTTTCATTTGGATTTTACTGACTAGTATTTTTTGTTATCGACACATAAATGGATTCACATCTGTATTCTGTATGTGGGACACATTTTTCCATTTTCTTGTGACCTCTTCCTCTGAATGCAGCTGTCTAAATTTTGCTTACAGTTAACTGAGAACATGATATTCGTTTAGCAATGTGGGGTTGGGTTAACCCGGGGTTAACCCTTCTTTAAATAATTAAACAATGCAAGCTTTTTTTCAGATTGAGAGCGATCCCATCTTGAGATGCTTCTGTTGGTATTGGTGTATAGATTCAGTGTTTTCACCTATGACAGGACTGGTTTACTCATTTCAACCCTTTTCTTGTCACCTGCAAGCTGGTTTGCTACATTATGGCTCAGTTTCCCCCATTATTCCAATTAAATGCCATAATTTTGGACTGTTCTAATTTCATGTCACATGTATGAACTTTTCAAATTGCTGGTTTTGAATGAAAAACTCACACCAGGTGCCTGAATTTTTTTTGTGTTATTCCTTTTTTGTTCATATGCAAGCAATAAAAATATTTTTTTTCTCAGAGGAAAGGAACTATTTTTATTTTATTTGTTTTGATGAAGAATATATTGTTGTTTTCATTATTCCAATTATTTGCACTTAGCAACAATATCCAATCAATTGCAATTCAGTTAGGCTTAATTATCAAGCTATAATAAATATCTGGTGTGAATCCCACAAAACAAGCAAAAATAATTCCGACAAATTTTGTCTTATTTAATGTAGAAAATTGTTACCTTAACGAAGGCTTTTATACAACCTATTACAATGCTGCAGTTGTTCCCTCGACTCGCCGGTATCCTTTCTACGCGTATGGCAGTACTGTAGAATTTCAGTGTGCTTCAACAGGGAAAAATACCTCTATTCCATATAGCGTAAGATGTTGGTTTGGTGGCCGCTGGCAAACATCTCCGTCCACAAAACATTGTCCTTAGTAAACGCCGTATATTAATTTTGCTTATACAGTTTGAACTTATTTGTAATAAAAAAGATTTTTGTTTCCTTCAGCTTCAGCGATGATTTATTTTTGTATTTTGTCTTTTAAAGTTTTAACAGCACCTTCAATATACAGTGCTTAAAAATGTTGCAGTGATTTCATATTCCACAATCCTATTTTAGTACATTAACAAATTTAGTAACCTATACAACTACTGTAGGAATGCACCGAATACCAATTACCAACATCACCGAATACGAGTACCTAATTCCAAATGTTTGCCGGATATTAAAATTACCAAATGTTAAATACCATATACTGTATTTATTTCACTTATTACTGTTCTACTTCTCAGATACAGTCGAAACTCGTTATAACGAATCGCAAGGGACCGGAGAAATCGGTTCGTTATTATGAGAGTTCGTTATTCTGAAATTTTTTAACATGGTGTTCTATGGCCGGCCAACCAAGTAAGTCATTTACAAAAATTCGTTATAACGAGTTTCGACTGTATTTAATTACATATTGGAAATCGTAGGAAATCTGAACCCAAGAAAATAATAGAGAAACTAATACAAAACATTAACAACAACAAAAATTTATCCTTACTGTTTTTATTGTTAAAATATCCTTAAAATTTTCTTGATAGAATATTTTTTTTAACAACATAATGAACGATAAATATTCGTTTTTAACTTCCCTTGCTACTGACTGCATGCCCATAAATCTGTGTCAATTGTTTACTGTTGCAACCAAAATTCTGTTCCAGTTTGTCCTGCATCATTCTAGATGTGAACACAAAATCTGCCCCTTTCAGCAAAAGAAACCGAACACAGGCACAGATGGATCTCACTAACGAGACAACAAAATAATTAGCACCATTCACCCATCAAGCTTAAAACAAACTCTAACTAACCGGTGATTTCAATTCCTTCGAGTGTTTCGCAACTCAACTGCATTTTCGCTTTTTCACCAGCAGAAATCCCAGGAAATTCTTCTTCGATTTTACGTCTCCAGGAGGCAAAATATTCCAAAAAATCATTTTCCAGCCACTGCAAAAAAATAATTATCATCCAATGGATAATACAGTCGAAACTCGTTATAACGAATCGCAAGGGACCCTAGAAATCGGTTTGTTATAACGAGAGTTCGATATATCGAAATTTTTTAACATGGTGTTCTATGGCCGACCAACCAAGTAAGTCATTTACAAAAACTGGTTATAACAAAAATTCATTATAACAAAAATTCGTTATTACAAAAATTCGTTATAACAAAAATTCGTTATACAAAAATTCGTTATAACAAAAATTCGTTATAACGAGTTTTGACTGTAATTTTTTTTTAAAATAAATTTTAAAAAATCACCTGCAATCTTGAATCATTTGGATCATTATACGCCTCGAGATCCGGATTATCGTTCGGGTGCCCATCGCCGAAACGGCGCGTGTTGAGCATATCGAAAAACCGATTCACTAGTCTAATAAACCTAACCGTTTCCGACGCTTCTTCACCGACCAGTTTCTCCATCGCAACGGCCGTCGTATTGCTCATCACCTGCGCCGCATACTTCACCTTCATACGGCTAATGGGATCAAGAAACACGTGAGCGCGTGTCAACTTCGGCGCCAATCTCGGCGATGAGCCCACATCCATTTCGTGCAGCTTCAGCACGTGCAGCCAAGAGATATCTTTCCCGTTCCACAGTTTTCGATTTTTACTATGAAAATTGCTATTTGAAAAGCAATCCCGAATTGTTTTCAGTAAATACGGCGGATCCAGCACGAAATGAACGTCTCGCCGTTCGTCCGTCGCGTACTTATTTTCCGACTTGAACGAACAAACGTCGCGCGCGTTTTTCTTGATCATCGAACGATTTACGTCGACCCCGTCGCACACATTCATCAAAATCTTGAACCCGTGTTCCTCCAACCGTCCGACAGCTTCCCACACGAGAAAATGTAATTTATCAGCGTCCAACCTCTCGCAGGGAAAATAAGCGTACACTTCGCTAAAATCCGTAGTCAACCCGTTGACCACAAATTGCAGCACGTGACTCGCTGCCGGCATCCCAACAGTTTCCTCCGTCGATACCAAATCCGCGACGGAACTATACGCGTCCTTCAGTTGCACGAAACCGATTATTTCGCCCGAATTGCGATCGTACACCAAATCGTCCAAGATCTTCACCTCGTCGTGAACGAGCGCGAAATAACCCGCGTGACACGCACCGTCTTTGGCGCGTCGACTTTTCAGAAAATTCATTCGATCGTCGTTAAAACCCGACGGCATTTTCGACACGTAGCCGTAATTATGGAGCAATCTCTTCGAGGGAAGTCTAAGACTGCCCGAGTCTTGCAGAAACTCATACACCGTGTGGCTTTTGGCGCGAAGATACAAGCACCATTTGATGATTTCAGGGTGCCACTTGTAGCCCTGCGTGTTCTTCCGCTGAGCCACTCTCAGCTGCTCTTGGAGAAAGATTTTCGCGAATGAATCGTCGGCTAAATGCTGCAAAAAACCATTGCTGATCGTGACCAAGTCGGCGTTGAAGTCGCCGTTGACCGTGCTGCCGTTGGAGATTAATTTGTCCACTTTGTCTTGTAGGAATTTAAGTTTTAGTGTCGCTGTGTGCAATAATTTGTTGCTGAGATGAAGAGATGCCAATAATTCGTCTCTGGTTTTGTATCTGAGGTTGGTGCAAGGATGGGTCCTGACCGGCTGCTTGCTTCGGCGGATCTTCACCGCAAGAGATTTCTTGTACGCCTTGCAATGCAGGCAGAGTTTCAAAGCGCTCAGCAAATCACAGTTTGTCGAGCGAACGGCATTGCTGATTGGACATAAATAACCCTTCTTGCTGTTGGTGACTTTCTTGAACGCTTCGATTTCTTCGGCGTGCGTCATTCCTTCGCACGGCTTCCATTTGTCGGATATGGCGTGCGCGAGGTTTGAGATTTCGTCTAGAGTGGTTGGTTGAGTGTTTTGTGTCCAGAAGGAATGGTTGTTGGGAATGGTTTTACCAAATACTTTGACACTGCAGTGCTTGTCGGCCGCAAAGTCGAGTTGCAGTGGTGATTTTGAATCGGCGGTTGTTATTAGTCGGAGTTCTTTGTCGTTGGGAATGGACACAAACCAATTGCAGTGCATTAGATAACTTGCAAGATCTTGGATACTTGGAAATTGGTTTTCAATGGCATTTGTGGTGACTGATAAACCACTTGATTTTGCAATTTCAAAATCCATTTGCTGGTTCTGTTCTGCTGGTTTGGCAGTTTCACTATTTGTTTGTTTTTCTGGTGATTTTGTAATTTGTAAATTCATTTGTCGTTCTACTGGTTTGGCAATTTCACTATTCGTTTGGTTTTCTGACGGATTTGTAATTTGATAATTCATTTGTTCTTCTGGTGATTTGGCTTCTTGTTTGAAAATATTAAGTCTTTGTTTGGGTGGTGCACGTTTTTTCCTTCTTGCCGCCTAATTAAATAGAAATATATCAATGTTTTTGTTTGTATTCAGTAGCCGCATTCATAAAATAATTTAGACTAAACAGAATTTTAAATGAATGTGCCTAAAGTGTTTCTTATATTTACTTCAAGCATCGTTGCATTGGCTATAGTTGGATCTGGGTTATGTTCCGACGGCACACCGTCGATGAAATGTAAAGTGCAAATGTAAGTACAGCGGGTAACATTATCGATCGTTGAAAATTTGCCGTCTGTTCGACGACACAGCTGTACCCATCGATTACATGTGTTGCACGCTTTACAGTTTTTAATGTGCGATAATTTATTTTGTATTTCTCCCCTTCGATATAACAGACATGGCTTTGGAAAGGGCAAAAATCCAACGTCTCCTTTTGCATATTTTGGTCGACTGTCACTCGTGCATTTTCCATAACAGCAATGGACTGAACCTCGCAATTTGTGACCCTCTTTTGGTGGCCGGCCTTTTTTAACCTCCATTTCTATTTTTCTATTGAAAACATAAAAAAAAAAAAATTTTAGTTACAGGATTATATTGAGATCGCGTATTATTAATTGATTTACGTATTATTCTTTGAATCGGGGAATATTCAGATACGAAGATACACGAAGCGTGTTACCATGGAGTTAGTGCTAGCCTGCAAAAGATGGCGGCGAACTTTTGCTGCCATCTAGTGTAGAAACATAATCTGTTGTTGACAACAAATACCGATCTGAGAAATGGTTCTGATTACGCAGGCTCTGAAATGGCTTTAAAAAGAGGAGATTTGATTTTAAAATCCGAACCATACGCTTATGTTTTATGCACCGAGTTTCGAGGATTGTACTGTGACCATTGTTTGAAAAAGTAAGATCGTAATTGTTTGATTGTAATAAAAAATATTTTTATAATCTTAATTTCTATTTCAGACATGAAACATTACGGAAATGCACCCAATGTTTATTTTCTTTTTATTGCGATAAAAAATGCCAGGTATTAAATTATGAAATATAGTTTTATAAAATAATTAAAATGACATTTTGTAGAAATCTGCATGGAAAGATCATAAACACGAATGTTTGGGTCTGAAACGAATGAGACCAGTACAACCGACCGATTTTGTTCGACTTATTTCAAGAATTATTTATAAATTAAAGGCACAAATCTCTTTTAATGCAATTTATTGAGTAGTGTTTTGATTTTTATTGTTTTTTATTAGACCCAACCTGAAAAATACGAAGAAGTATGGAATATAAAACGTGGTTTTCAAGACTTAATGAGTCGTAAATGAATTTACAATTTCCGAATTAAAATTTGGTTTAAAATTCAAAAATTTTTCTCCGTAGATGTTGAATTGATAAAAAATGATCCATTGCGACTAAATCAATATAACGTGATCACCAGATTGATATCGCAGTTCATAGATCCTGATTTGTTGCCACCAGACGATGAATTGCTCGAAATATTTGGAAAAGTAATTTTTCTATCCGTAAACCGGAATAAATATGCTAAATACACACTTTTTATAATAGATTACCATAAACAGCTACAGTATTTGTGATATAGAAATGGTAAACATCGGTGTCGGCCTGTATTTAGGCGCGTCGATGTTCGATCATTCTTGTCAACCAACCGCCACAATTGTGTTCGAAGGTCCAACATTGTTCCTCAAAGCAGTTGACGATATTTCGCAACTGAGTACCGCAAAAGTATTCATTTAATTTTACAATAATAAGAATTATTTTTAAAAAAAATCTTTATTTAATTAGGTATTTATCTCTTATCTGGATTTATTAGCGTCAACCGACGAAAGGAAAAGAGATTTAAAAGCTCAGTATTATTTCGATTGCATGTGTTCAAGATGCAAAGACGAAGAAAAAGTAACGAATATTTAATTTTTCCACGATTAAATATAAATTTTTATTTTTTAGGATTTATTTGCGAATGCTGTTTTGTGTCCCAACACAAACTGCACGCAGCCAACCGTGATGAAAAACGATTCGTTCATATGCAATAAATGCGGCCAAGTTGAATTCGATGAAAATAAAATCGAAGCAATAAACGAATTGACTGAAAACTGTAAAACAGTGCACCAAGAAATGATGCAGCTACAGAAAACGAACAAATACAAAGAAATCTACGACTCGGCCGACAAATGTATACAAAAAACCAAATCAGTATTACACGCATTCAACATTCACTACGTCCGAATCCTGGACTTCGCTTTCGACGCTTGCATCAATCTATCAAAATGGGAAACCGCGTGCACCCTCGGAAAACAAATCCTACCATCTTACAGGTTAATTATTAAATTTTTTAAATTAAAATTAAATTTCCTAAATTAAAATTCTTCTAGACATCATTACGGAAACTGGCATCCAAACACCGGCACCCACCTCCTAAAACTCGGCAAAATCCTCCTCTACTTAGAGAAACTCCTCGAAGCCGAGAAGACCCTCGACGAAGCATCCAAAATAATCAAAATCACCCACACCCCGACCCACCAACTCCACTCAATCTGTCACGATCTCTTTTCCCAATGTCAAATGGAACTAAATTTCAAATAAAACCGATTATGACAAAAAGAAAATTTTATTTTCTTACAAGAAATGGCTTGCACTCAAACAGAACTATTTCACAAATGTTAAATTGAAATAAATATTTTTTTACATCCTATTTTTTTTTTTTTGTTGTTTTTCATGAAAAGATTTGGAATGAAAATGCCCTATAGGAAAACATCAGCATCCAACGAAAAAAAAAGCACATGTCTAGTTATTTATACCCAGCTGATGCATCCCACCCAAACATGGTCATCAATTCCAAATATACCCAACCACTTTTCACTTATTAACGTCCTTCCATGTGAAAAATACACAAAAGTCCACAATTCCAACGTTATAATTCATCCTTAGCGTCGTCCTCGTCTTGTGGGGGTGCCTGACCCTGACCACCCTGTTCCTGGTACAACTTCGATATAATAGGTTGAATAATATCTTCCATTTCTTTCTTCTGTTTCTTGAATTCTTCGGTGTCCGCTTCCTGGTTCGTTTCGAGCCATTTGATCTTCTCCTCGAGCACCGACTCGATCTTTTCCTTGTCTTCGGAGCTCAGTTTCCCGCCCAATTTGTCCTTCTCTCCGATTTGGTTCTTCATCGAATACGCGTACGATTCCAGTTCGTTTCGGGCCTCGACTCGGTCCTTGAGTTTGCGATCGTCGTCGGCGAATTTCTCGGCTTCGTTGATCATCCTTTCGATGTCTTCGGGGGTGAGCCTGTTCTGGTCGTTGGTGATGGTGATTTTCTCCTTGTTTCCGGTGCCTTTGTCCTCGGCAGATACTCTCAAAATGCCGTTTACGTCGATTTCAAAAGTGACTTCGATTTGTGGAACTCCGCGCGGCGCCGGGGGGATTCCAGTTAAGTCGAATTTGCCCAATAAATGGTTGTCTTTGGTCATGGGTCGTTCACCTTCAAAAACCTGTCAAAAATCAAATTTGGATTTAATTTAATTTAATTTAATTTTTAAAATAAAGATGATTTACTTGAATAGTAACAGTATGTTGATTATCTGAAGCTGTCGAGAAGATTTGCGATTTTTTCGTCGGGATCACGGTGTTTCGTGGGATCAATTTGGTCATGACGCCACCAACGGTTTCAATTCCCATGGTAAGAGGATTCACGTCCAATAAAACGAGATCACCTATTTAAAAATTTTTTAAAAAAAAATTAATAAAATCAATAATAAGAATTTATTTTTGTTTAATTTACCAGTGTCTTCTTCACCGCCCAAAACACCCGCTTGAACAGCTGCGCCAAAAGCAACGGCTTCATCAGGATTAATGCCACGAGATGGCTCTTTGCCGTTGAAAAATTCCTTCACAAGTTGTTGGATTTTTGGGATTCTAGTCGACCCACCGACCAAAACAATTTCGTCGATGTCCTTCTTTTGTAAATCGGCATCTTCCAATACTTTCTGTACCGGTTTCATCGTCGAACGAAACAAATCCTAAAAAAAAAATTCAATTTAATTAAAATTATTAACTATAAAATCAAAATTAAAAATCGTACCATATTTAATTCCTCGAATTTGGCTCGGGTCAACGTTTCAGAGAAATCATCTCCTTCGTAAAACGACTCGATTTCAATCCTCACTTGATGACTCGCACTCAGCGCTCTCTTCGCCTTCTCAACCTCTCGCCTCAACTTCTGCACAGCTCGATTATCCGACCTGATGTCTTTTCCCTTCTTTTTCTTATACAATTTGATAAAATGCTCCATAACACGTTGATCGAAATCTTCACCACCCAAGTGCGTGTCCCCATTGGTGGCCACCACCTCAAACACTCCGTTATCAATGGTCAAAAGAGAAACATCGAACGTTCCACCGCCCAAATCGAACACCAAAATATTTTTCTCTCCGTCTTTTTTATCCAAACCGTAAGCAATCGCGGCTGCGGTCCTGAATTGAAGAAAAAGAAAAAGAAAAATCAATTTTTCATTCATTAATTCAAATTTATCGCATCTTACGGTTCGTTAATAATTCGCATAACAACAAGACCGGCTATTGTCCCGGCATCCTTCGTCGCCTGGCGCTGAGCATCATTAAAATACGCCGGAACAGTCACAACAGCATGAGACACTTTTTTCCCCAAATAAGCTTCGGCGATTTCCTTCATTTTAATCAAAACCATCGCCGAGATTTCCTCGGGTGCGAAAACCTTGTTCCCTTGCGCAGTTTTCACTTCCACGTGTGGTTTACTATTCTTTTCCAACACCTAATTGAACAAATAAAATTAAAAAACGACAAAAAACATTTAAAAAATATCAAATTACCGTAAAAGGGAAATATTTCACGTCATGTTGGACCGATGGATCGCTCCATTCACGTCCAATTAATCGTTTAGCATCGAAAACTGTGTTTTCAGGATTGCTAGTCAATTGATTTTTCGCAGCATCACCAATTAATCGTTCGCCTTCTGGTGTAAACGCCACGTAAGACGGGGTAATGCGGTTGCCTTGGTCATTGGCGATAATCTCCACACGACCGTTTTTAAACACACCGACACTAAAAAAAAAAAATTAAATGTATGAATAAGAGATTCGAAAGTGTAAAAATTTAGAAATTATTACCAAGAATATGTCGTGCCTAAGTCGATTCCAATGACTGTTCCTACATTTTCTTTATCCTTTTTCTTTTCTTCGTCGGTTTTTGAGACCGCTGCGTGTAAAGTCAATGCTACACAAAAAGCTAGTAGTATAGTCTTCATTTTAACCTGGGAAAATGAAGTTTTTCATTAGTTTTTGGTATTAAATTAAGTAATATATAGTTTTTTTTTGTTGAATTTGTTAATATAAAAATTGGAAACGTGTCACCGGCTTCGTAAAGCCGTGGTTTCTTTCGAAGATTGAATAAAGGTTTAGCAACTTACTTGTGATGAAATTAAGTGTTCAGTAGCGAGTTTCTAAGGTTTTGTTGAAAGATTAGCTCGAATCTAAAAGGGAAACGGCCACGCTCACTAGTTAACTTCGATACAATCTATAGAGGTTTTTAAAATGAAAGACGTTTCGAAGAGTTCTCCAGCTATATGTTTGAGTGTGAGGTCGTGTCGGAACGTGATTGGTTCGCGGTTGACATTAGGCTTTTTCCTATTGGTTGTTATGGTTATTGATGTGTACACGTACTATTCAGACACGTAGTATAGAATGTTCAGGACAGTTCGTAGATTTCCCGTGATGATCGAGATCAGATTTGGGCTTTTGACCTTTAATAATGTTT
>JAQIXU010001073.1:0-20948 GCA_034701245.1 Strigamia transsilvanica | reverse complement strand
GGTGTTTTTATTTTTGTTTTTTAGGTAAATAAAGAGCAAGAACAGGGCTTCATTTCACATTTTTTTTTTTTTTTTTTTACATAATTTATTCCAAAGATATTCCACGTTAAATTGGATGAGTTTACTTTTTTAAACTGATTTCCTAACTTATGTCCAAGAGTAGTACATCTACGTGGTGTTCGTGTAAGACCTGCAACAAGGCAGGCAGGATAGCATGAGGAATTACGATGCAATCCCCCAAATACAGCATCCCGCTATCAGTGGCGACATAGCGGCGTTACTGCCAAACTTGCTATTGCACGTCCCTTGGTCTTTCATCCGGCCACTCGTCCAGTTCTGGAAACAGAGCCCTGCCGAGCGCATCGACCTTGCGCAATTTATCCCTCAGACGCTGTACTAGCTCATAGTCGTATGTAGCTAATATGAGCGCCCATCTAAAAAGGCGAGGACTGGTCACATTTGGAATTGGCTTCTGTGCCGGCACATATTAAATGCAGTTTTTCATATTTAAAATGCAGTTTTTCGGATTTACTTGTACAATGCTCTTTTTTTTACACACAAAATGAATTTCTTTCCCACTTAAACACATTTTTTTGCATGCAAATGCATTTTTATTTGATTGAAAAAGTTGTTAAGAAGTCGTTTCTGAATATTCATGGCAATGGTGGATTTTTGATCTGTGGGCTCTTCTTGCAGCCCTTCTTGCAGCCATTTTTGGATCCAAATTTTAAAAAAAAAAATCCTAAAAAAATTTCTTTTTAAAAATTTTTTTTAAGCAAAACTTTTTTTGGGTTAAGGGGCCCCTGCAGCTGCACAGTGCCCTTCTTCGAGAACTGCAAAAAAAAAAATCCACTCCAGGCCCCCTAAAGTCTTAATCCGGCCCTGCTTACAACCACCTTTTTTAGTGGTAAAACCAGTAAGTAGGAAATGTTTTTTAATTGGTAAACCCCATTAATTTGAGTTAGCTTAAAGTAGTGGGGAACTCGGAGAGATTAGTGGCTAAATAAATGGAGTCCTTTTCTTTTGACAGACCAGCGGCAGAGTTCCTTAACTCTGTCTTGTACTCTATGTTCCATGAAAATCCATTGATTTTTAGATTGAACAGGTTACAGTATCTGCAGGTTATTTTGCAATTGTGACTGCAGGTTTCATTAGCCTATTGCGATACAAATGACTTAGATTTTTTGAATGCATCAGCAAAAAAGCAATTAGTTTATGTAGACTGTGATTTATTCAGAATTACCTCAGGTTCCCTCAATTTAAATGAGCCAAGGGAAGATTCTAAGTCTGCCATTGGCATTTGTTGCAGCTTAAAGTTGCCTAAATGTAATCACAAATTTAAAGTTGACCACAAGCAGTGATGATAATTAAAGAACCAGTGGCTGTATGTCTATACTTCATTACACCTTTGGTTTCCTGTTTTTCTCTAATTGTTTTTGAAGAAATCAATATACTGTAGGTTTGTGGGGTTTATTTCAAAGAGGTTTTCACATAAAAACAATTTCGTGATGGGATTGCAATGTTTGTCAGCATAAATTGAAACTCCTGTACATGCAGATTAATCACAATTAGCAATTTATTTGTAGAGTTTCTGAAGGATGTCTCTGGTGAATGGAAAATTACTAGATCTAATCGAATGAAACCTTAAGGCAAATTTGCATTATGAAAATTGTTTAAGGTGATGGATTTAATTGAATTTTATATTTAAAAAATTTATTTGTCTAGATAGAAAGATAAAATTAATCTTCCTAAGTGGTTGAAATTAGGACCAACTTGAAGACAGGTTTCTTCTGTATTGGTTGGATTGGTAGTTTGTGGTAGTGTCTACTGACAGAAGAAAATGCTTTGGTTCAAAATGCCTATTGATTAGGCCTGTGTGATGTTGCAATAAATCGCATTGGAATATTAAAATTATAATATCGCATTTGCATATCGCAATCAAATATTGCAAATTTGTGCAGACGAGTCGGCCGATTAACAATTTTTGCAATTTTGCATTTGCAAGGGAAAATTTCTTTGCACTCAATCAATAACTTCAGACAACAAGGCTGTAACTTGCAAACAGAAGTTTTTCAAGTGTAAAATGTGAAATTCCTACACGGAGCATGAGGACCCACATTTGATCAATGTTTATTAAGAATTCCTCTGCAAAGACATTCCAATTCCAACAACAAATAAAAGTATGGATTTAGATTTGGATGCCTACAAAATTATTTCTATTGGCATGTACTTATAGTTGTTCTTTTAAAAAGGAAAAAATTAATTATGCATGTAACTAGATTGCAGATAATTTCATGCGTCATAGGTTTTTGTTTCATACAACTGAATTTACTTTTTAAAAAATTTCATTTCACTCTAGTTGGAAAAATGGGAATGTTCCTATTCTGGGTGAAAATATAAAAGAAAATCCTAATCTTTACAAATGTTTGTTCTTGCAATATGTTTATGATCATATCAAAGGCTACATGAAATGAGGGTTGCTATCCTTTCAAAATAAAAGGCAATCCTTATCAGATAAAGCCAAGTAAAATCCTGGTTGCTTATAAAGAACCTCAGGATAGAGAACTAAGTTAGATCAAAATCTGTATTTTTAATTTTGATGCTTTTTAAAGATGAAGTATTTGAAAAACAAGACATAAAAAAACTAATTCTGAAAAATTGGTTATGCGAACGACCGGTTATCCGAACAGTGGCAATTGTATTTTTTCCTGTTCCTGTTTTTTTTCTGTTCTATGTGCTGGTGTGGGCATTTGTTATATAGAATCCGTTTTAAGTTTAAAGTTACAAAATTTATTTAACTGTTATTAGTTTATTTAAAAGTTTCTATACGAGTTATTACGCTAATTTTCTGTTGTCTGGGTCGCAGCCCACAGATGCTATCGAAGTCCTAACTAAATATTGGCAATATGAAACAAGGTACTTACAGTTTTGTAATTTACTTGCTTTTTGGCCAATTGGCCCACAAACACAAATTCGTTTACACATTCACACATTTCTGCATTCTGGAATGCACTTCTTGTCCAAGGAAGGGCCCTCCAGATTGGGTCAGGACTTTTAATCTTAATCCCTAAGTAGCCAATGTCCAGAAGTTGGACTTTTGCCCCCTGGCGGATTTGGCCAAAACTGTTTTAATGTGCGCATGTGATTTATGGCATCTTGGCCTATGTCACTATGCTACAACACCATGTCTTCCAATTAGTGTGGATAATTGGGGTTTTGCTGTATACAAATTTTGCAACCAATTGTGGGCTATTAAAGCATTTGTCAATCCTCTAAAAGTGTCTATTGCTTTGCTGCATTCTTCTTAAAGAAACAGAGTGTTTATTGGAGGAAAATGATGAGTTTTATTTCGTCTAATCCTCTAGAAACTTACAGTGTCAGAAATAGCTAAGAGCTGGTTATTACTGAGAACTATTGATTTCTATAGGGAATGCTGGCGTGCCTTGTTAATAGACAGTTGTAATGAAAACCATAAAACTAAATAGAGTCACTCAAACCCCATTAGAACAAACAAGCTTAAAGATGTATATTTTCAAATCTCTAGATTTGGTGTCAAACAATTAAGGAAGTGTCTTTCGGCAGGAAAAAATGCTTTGAATCAAAATGCCATTTTGATAAATAAAAGTATCCTGGTTCGTGTTTTCTGCTCATAGGGGAGCTTTCTCAGCCACAATCAGGACTTAATGCTACATTTAGAATGGTTTGGTTAGAATGCCATTTATAATTTGAGGGGTGTCCATGTCCCAAGGTCAAAATTCTTAGGGCTCATGAATTTTGAACCGGTGTAGCAAACACGTGTAATAGAACGTCTAGACCAATTTTTCGGTTTGAAATTCGACCCGGTGACCGAAACAACTGTTCGAACTCTTAATTAGATTTTCTGGGTGGTCGAGTAGATTGACCGGTGTGGATTAGGGTTGTTCGCGGTTGCAATATATCACACTGCGATTTGTTCTCAAAATCGCAACAGCAAAAAAAACAGCAAAACCACACAACCGCAAGAAACCAACACCGCAAAATGACAAGCTAATCATTGATGGATTAGACAAAAGTTTTGAAACAGACAGTTGTTATTTTTATTTATTTTTTTTACAAAAATGCTCGTGCTGATATTCCTTCTGCGTCTGTGCCTGCGTCGTTTTCGTTTTGTGATTCAGTTTTTTATGTTTTTTTTTTTTTCTTATCAATTCAATATTGACTTAGAAGGAGAATTGTAATGAAAATTTGATACTAAGAGAAGTACAGTAATTACAATGAGTGGTTCTATAAATAACCAATGTAGACATTCTTTTAAATTCTTGGTAGTTGATCCTTTGTTGTACCGAGTTGAGTACTGTATTACAGTAAATGCATTTGTCGTGCATTTGTCATCAGCTGTAGTGACAACAATTGTGCATCAAATAGGAAACTAATGTTCAGCATTTTATTGCTCTTCTGTGGCAAATGGGTGTTATTTCCCAGTGGCATTATTGATGATACAGCAATTTAAGCTGCTGCAATGCAATGGATGAGCAGAAATGTGTTGTACAAATAAAAGCTGCTGTGAAGGCAGTAAAAGTGCTAAAAGAAAACACCTGAAGATATACCCATGATTAGAAATTTATAAACTTAAAAACAACAGATAAATATGTAAGAAAAGTAGTAGGTCTGTAGATAATAAGATTGGTTACTTAGTCTGTATCAAAATTGATTTCCTGTGTAGAATTGATTTGTTTCTCATACAAATTTGATCACATTCTACACAAGAAAGTTCATTTTTTATACAAAATTGATTTTCGTTGCACAAAATTGATCATTTACTATTTAAAATTGATGATTTTCTATACAAAATTGATCATTCATTTGCAGTACAGAATTCATCACTTTTTTCTAAACTTTACAATTGATTTTCATGTGTTTTATTCTCGAATAAGCTCTTTATTCGGAACTGGCAGCAACCAATCTAGAAATACCATTAAAGGCAAGAAACGTGGTGCGAGTGTTAATAGCGCCTAATAAAAATTTTATTATTATTTTTCCTTCAATTGTAGTGTAATAGGGAGAAAAATATGGCATTTAACTTGCTTTATAAATAGAAGATAAACCATTATTTAATGCTGAAAAAAAGTTATTTTATCATTTAAAATTTATCGTTTCAGTTAAAATCAATAGTAATGGCTCGAGAAACTTGATGTTGTCATCACTTCCTGAATTGTAAATAATTTATACAAATATATATATATTTATTTTTAATTAATAGGACAGGCAATTTTTAAACCGGTCTAAATGTCAAATTTAACATGTCAAATTAAACCAGTTAAAATGACTTAATGAATGTGCCTATATAGTACGTGGTCAATTTGGAATTGCCTGTGCAATAAAATTTAAGAATAACTCCTCTAAAGACAAATCCACATCCCTCTCAAACGAATCTAACAGAGAGAGTGAATAGAAACATTAAAATAAAGAACATGATCAGTGGGACCGGTGCATTGGCGACATCAACTTTGTCTAGCGCATTGACCTGTTAGCATCTACTGGATTTATCTCAGCAATGTTTATGTTTCTAGGGGAACAGTTGTGTAGTTTTATTCTGTCCTCAGCCCGATGAGGAGAGAATCTAAAGAATCAGAGAAGATTTACCTGGCTCAGACATATCCCATGTTTGTTTCCAGCTTTTCCTGATAATCAAGATGGCTGCTTATTTATATCATCTCCCTGGCCAACCTCCACCAGGGGAAAAGATAGGAGCTCTGTTACTTTGTAACTGCTCATATCCACACTAGGATATATGGCTTTTGTGTGGTGACAATACACCACAAGGTTCATTTTGTGTAGGTTCAGATATTAAGTCAACGCATTTTATCTTGAGGTTGAAAAAAGACGAAAACCAGTGTAAGATGCGGTTGTATCAACTTGATGAAGGACTAACTGACAGTGGTGGATTTAGACTTCTTGGGGCCCTGAGGGTAGAAGCCCCTCAACATTCTTAGCTTACACTTTTTCACATGTACATTTTTTCGTAGGTGCTCTGAAGCTTAAGCCTCGTTTGCCTTATGTTTGCCCCAGATAACAGGGCCATTTACTCCACACAGCCGCTTTCGGCGCGAGATTGGTTAAGACTAGTATCGCGTGGAAGTAAGTTAGATTAAACAACAAAAGGATAATTTAAACCAGATAATACAAACAGTTTCATGCCATACATCCATGGAGGTGGCCATTATGGATTCAAGTCTCTAACCCAGAGTTAAGTAATCTTTAACCCAGGAACAAAGGATAGCCTTGACCCCATGAACCAAAAGGAGATGCAGGCACAATATCATGGATGTGACGATGTCATCAATTATCAAAAGAGCAGTACAACATGACAATCCACGATGCAATTCATAAATAACACATCTGGTATACACATGCTATTATCAATGGGCCAATCAAAATTTGGGTACATAATAAGTAAATTTGAGAAGATAATCCGAGATCAACAAATAGGGTAATTGCACATTATTTAAATACATAATCAGATTAAATACCGTAAATATAACACAATATCCCGGACTATGAACAATGACATCTGAGTACAAAATGTGGACGTCTTTCTGTTCAAAAGTCCACACTTTCCACGATGAATAGACTTTTGGTATTTACCTGGTACGATGAGCATCTATCTTCGGTCACTTCATGATACTGCCGCTTGTGATCGTTGAGAATTGCTGATGCAAATTGTCAATAATGTGTTATGCTTGGATTTGTGTGCCAAAACTTATATTGAGAATGTCAAGTGATATGGATTAAGGGATTAATCTGGGCCACTGTGATTGCTCCAGATTGAGCCATTTGGTTGACACCACCTTGGGATGTAGGTCAAGACAGGGGAGATACTCCTAATTAGGGGATTAGGAAAAGAAATATACAGGCAATCTGGACATGCTTCATTGGTAATAAAACACTGTTTATTTATTAAATATTTCAAGCACTTCTTGTGACCCTAGGGTCTGAGGTAGGTATAGCGGAAAATGAGATTCTGCAAATACAACACCCAACTTTTATCAGGATTTGTGGGTCATAAAGTATATTATATGTTTTAGTTGTTTTTTCGTATTTTTATAAACTGAATGGACACCAAAAACAGCCATAAACCATCATCAAAAACTGAAAAATCAGAAACCGCAAGCGATTTGGTTTTGGTTTGTAAAGGCACAAATTAGATGCTTGCAGGAGAAGCATCTACCACCAAAACAATGAGAATTGGGTCATAATTTCTTCATTAGGTGAAGATAGGCGAATTTTGGGCTCATTGGGCTCAGGGTCCCAGATTACTTGGAAGCGTCATTTCAGTTGATCATATTACCGAAAGTACGAAATAATAAAATTAAATTAAATTAAATTAAACATTTTTATACAGATTTTGGTTTAATTAATATAAATTTGGGGCCCTCATCTGGTGCCAGTGCCCGGGGCCCCCAAGTACCCTGATAAGCGCCAAACGAGAAAACAACACATAATATCGAATTATTGCGTGTAAACATGTCTACACTAAACTTTAATTTCATTTTTTCCGCCCATGACATTGTGTGGCGCCATTTAGTGTGCCATGAATGCAAATGGAAGCGAAATTTTGAAACATTATAATCCGTATTACCTGGAAACAGATCGATCGCTGCACATTGGCTCCACATTCACTTGGCTCTCACTTGTTGCACAGAACGTACGAACAAGTACAATTCATCTAAAACCAATTTCTGGGTTAGGGAATAGGATGTTATTGTTTACCAGAAGATGGAAATTTAATGAAATTCGTTTTATTTTAGATTGTATTTTGGTAGAAGGTTGCATGTAAGGTGCCTTGGATTTCTTTCTTCTTTTTTTTTTGGTTTCCAAGGAGCGTCATCAGTATGGTTGTCATGGTGACCTTGTTATTGAAAATGGAAGCTGAAATAAGCTTTGAAAATAAGTGCATTTAAAAATGATAATGAAAAACTTGGATGAAAGTAGTGATTTCTAATCATTTTATGCTGTTTAAAGGGATTGGTTAAAAAGTCCTAACTTTTCATGGAGATAATATAATCTTTAATGTAATTTTTTTGTTCAACAAACTCTAGGGGCTGCGAAAGTAAGTAGGACTTTGCACTAGCTGGAACCACCGTTGCAAAGGCCGACTCATATGGTTCAAAAATATATCACAATTATATTACAATATATTATAATGTATTTAAAAAGGTATTAAGTTTCACAAGGTACTTGAGAATACATTTTGTAAAATATACCACGAAATGCATTGTCAAAACGAATTTTTTAAAAATTATATTATGAAATGAAATATTTAATATATAAATAATATACTTATGCCATATATTATACAATATGTTGTGCTTATGGACCAGGGTCTGACTAACAGATACCAACTTCAACTTGCATAGTAAAGGTGTTGTGCTTCCGGAGCTTTCGAACTTTTTGAATTGCAAATCAAGTGCAATTTTGTTCTCAGAACATTGGTATTCAATCTTGTTGTTGGGATACTTTTATCCACAAGAAAAAAAAAATCCCTTGTCAACAAGACTGTTAAATACACTGCATATTAATTTTAACATTGTTGGTCATACAGTATTGTATGACCAACACTACAGCCAAATACTACAACACTTATATTTTGTTCCTTTTGTTTGCAGTAATTCCTTTTAGCAGTTTAATAGTCATTTCTAAAATCTCACACATCGATGTGTGTTGAATTTTTTTTTACCAGTCATTACAAATCAATAAAAGTGGCCACAGCTTTTTTCCTTGCAAAAAATTCTTTGGATTTCTTTTCCTTTAGAAATTCCTTTTTCGCCTTGTAAGCCAGGTTTGAACTCATAACCTCTTGGACCACAGTGGCGAGAGCTCTGCAGTGAAAGCAAGCAATATGACAAGGAATTTGATATAAGATTTATGTTTGTAGGAAAGGAGGACAAAACAATAGCTCATCTATTTTAAATGGTATTCTATTCTTGTTTACACGTGAGGTTTTAATTTTTGATAACAATTCATTTATGATCATTTCATTAAATGATGCCATCAAAAGACAGGAAATTCAAGATTTGTGTCACTTAATTGGAAATGTCATTCTAAAAATGGTTGTGAATATTGATTGGATCGTCAACAACCAGTGTGCACAGAGCTCGTGTAGTCATGTGACGTCAATGGCAGTTTATCTCTTTATTTACTTGGTTGTTGACAAGATGAAACTCCTTGTGGGTCATGGGAAAAACACATTTTTTCTCCAATAGTTGAACATCTTATAGATGTGGAAATAGATTTTCAAAACATTGCAAAATACTTTTCAGTACTGTATTTGAACTGGAAATGTAATGTCCAGTGATAAAAAAGTTGTCAATAAATCCGACAATAATTGGGCATGCAGCAGCGAATATGTTCCAACTGCCAAGTCCAAAATGGTTCTAGAAGGACTGACCATAAAAATTTAAATAGTTTGTAGTGTTATTAACTAATTTTTAGCCTTTCCACGTCTGATTTTAAAAATCAATACAGGTTTGTCTACAACCCCTCAATCTACAGCAATTTTATTTCTTTAATTATTTGCTACCAGGGGTTCCTCCAAGCAACAACTAAGAGAAACCTGTAGGTTACATCTGCCAGTGTGTATTTTTAGATGACCTTGTGACTGGAGTTTGGTATCTGGCATACTGGAAGGACAGTTCAGTAAATAATACACAACACCAAAGTATTTAGATCTACTCTGGCCTTTATTTGTTTGTCTAGGGCAGTGTTTCTCAAACTGTGCTTCGGGGAGCCCTAGGGGCTCCGTGAGGCACCTCAAAGGGCTCCACGAGATACCTCAAAGACATAAAAGAACTATGTAAAAATAGGATTAGGGGCTCCGCACACAATGATTAGGGGCTCCGTGAAAATTCGTATGCTTTTGGAGGGCTCCGCAGCTCCAAAAGTTTGAGAAACACTGGTCTAGGGGTCGATGATCGACATGTATACACGTGCTGGCACTGCCCGAAGGTGGCTGCCAAATAGCAACCGACTCACTGCGCACAAGGCCAATAGACCTCAAGCACGGTGTGGTCAATTGTTTAAACTGTTCAATCACTTACCGGTGATCCTTGTGACCGCTCATGGAGGCTGTGACTCAGAACTTGGTCACTGAGCATGGTGAATTTGGAGCAGGGCATCTCTTGACACGTCCTCTCAGCTCCTTTGCAGGACCAGTCTTGGGGCCATTGGTCAGTGTGGACAATGACCTATGGCAAGACGGTCACAACCTAAAGTTAATCTTAATACTCTCAACATCAGTAGTTTGTTCAGTTTGGCCTAACAGAATCTGATTATGGGAGATCGAGCAAAATTGCAAGTACAGAAGACCAGGGGCGTAGGTACCATACCGCAGGCCCATGCAGTGCATGGGGGCCCCTTAGTTTTGGGGGCCCTACAATGCCATTGAGATCCATTTAAATCAGTATAACACGTTCGTGTTGGCTTCATTTGTGCTTTAAAACGTCCGTACAATTTTGTGTATTCTTTCAAATCACGCCTTTGATTTGATATGTTAAATTTGGAATAGCAATATGTAAATTCTATAGATTTGGGATTAACTCATGGGGCCCAAACCTTTTTTTGCATGAGGGTTTAAATAACATAGCTATGCCACTGCAGAAGACGTGCAGAAGTTCGTAAAGACGTTTCGATGTCTATCTTAAGGTTGCCTGCTGATAACCATTGCTTTATTCAATAATTCTTTTGTATTTTCACCATCTGTTGAGAGTTTATTGAGCGTTGTAAAAATGTAGTGTGTTCTTGTTTCAGAATAATGGTTCGAACAGTGAGCTACTGCTTGCACGGTTTGATTCCTGCATCGTGTCTAGCTGCCGATCGGTACAATCGCGAAGATGTTGTTCGGTCGCTTAGTAACGAGATTAGTTTGCATCCGTTGCTTCAACTCGGCCAGTTGCCGTCAACATCTGATGAACTGCTGAAATTGGATCAGGTGAGAAATCGCTTTTGCTAAGGCGCTTTGCTATAATTTGATCCGGTGAAATGTCACCTGATGTGAAGAAGGCCCTTATTTGCGCGTGCCTGTGTTTATGCAGATATTCATCAAATCTGAGCTGAAAGTGGGCGTTCTGTACGTGAAAGAGAACCAGTCGACCGAGGAAGAGGTACTTGACAATAATGAAAATACTCCAGTTTTCAAGGATTTTCTGCTTCTTTTGGGAGATCAAATATGCTTGAAAGGTAAATTAAAAGTTCCTTTGTTCTAGATGACGATTGTCTTGGGTTTCTAAACTATGCTTTTGGTAATTGGTTTCTGCTGGCATTATATGTGCACAAAATATACACGGCAGGGGTGAAAGTAAGCCGTCACCAGGCAACAAAGAAAAATAATAGGCGCAGGAAAGAAAAAGCAATAATTACTATGCTAATTTGTGGAAATTATTATAATTGTATCATTTATTATTTATGTGATTTTTTTGTGATTTTATACAGTGCAAGACAAAACTTTGGACCAGGGGAAAACATTGCAACAAAATTAAAACTACTCAATGAAAGAAAATAAAAATTTTATCAGTAATAAAAGAATGCATGAGAAAACAGTGAAGAAAATTTCAAAGAACTAGATTGCTTCTATTACACCGAAACACGTCTCAGCCAAAGTTTCGTCACACCATGATTCACACATTGTTGACTTTTGGTGCCATAGAGGCAAGCTAGTGCTTTGAATTTGTTTTTACTGTTTTCTTATGCATTATATTACTTCTGATCAAATTTTTATTTAGTATTTGTACTTTTTTCCTGGGCCAAAGTTTTGTTCTGCACTGGATTTGACCCATCATAGCTGAGAAGAGTCAAAATTTAGCAAGGCATGCCAACTGTTAATATAAGTTAGTGGTTTTAAGGCGGTGCTGAAGTTCACAAAATCAATACTATAATCATAGTGTAAGAAATTATACCACAATTTATCATTTTGATAAATATGGCGCATCTGTTTTTGACTACCACCCATTGCCTCCTTGTGCGTGAGGCTACTACACTACACTAGACAGATTGCAGAAGGGAGTATAAATTCATAAGGAATTTTACAAATGCGTATTTGTGGGTTAGCACTTTTGAGTTATAAAGTTATATTATAAAAGTGAGTTAGAAACAGGATGTATGCGAGGTGCAGAACGATGCTGCACACAAATAAATCAACCGGTGGACCGGAAATGTTGGTTTGGTCGGTTTGATCACAATTATGCTAGCTGCAGCATGGTGCTTGTACAACATTTCTTGTGATTTTCTTGATTATCTCAAATTTGTTGCTATGGTGCACCATTTTGCCAATATTGTAAGATAGTTGCAGCAGATTGGCTCTCTTATTTCATAAAATAAGATAACAATTCTGACCTTAGTCATAATTATACCCTGTTTATAAAGGTATAAGTTTATAACTTGACCTTTTATAATCCACAAGTACCCTTCCGCAAATTCTCATCTCTCCAGCTTACATAGCACGTCTTATCCACCGGATGTACCATTCATGTCGAAATCAGATATCAAGTTTATGAATTTTTTAAAGCTTGGATGCTTCAGATTACTTGAATCTGCTCCAAAATTAAGAATAAAATAAACTAAATATGTTGGTTTAGTTTTATTAACCTGTTTAGGGACAACCACTTTCTTGAATAAGAGAATTTTTGGTGCAATAGTTATTTGGTATGTTTGAATTTATAGGTTTTGATAGATACAAAGGTGGTTTGGACACAACACATGATTTGACAGGAACCACATCTGTTTACTCATACTGGAGAGGAATTGAAATCATGTTTCATGTGTCCACAATGTTACCATATGACAGAAATGATCCTCAAAAGGTAAGTGTCGAGTTCTTATTGGTTAAATATTGTTTAATTTGCTGGAAATAATGTTGATCACAAATCTTTTTTTATTTCTTCATTTTTGGAAATAAATGTTTTTCATTCATTTAAAAAAAATGAAAAAAAAGGAAAAGAAAAAAACACTTTACCTTTGAATTGGTTATTTTTTGATGAATTTTTAGAGATGTTTTTGTTTTATTAAAACGATTTTTATGGGAAAAAAGATAAATTTTTTTGTTTACTTTTGAATTATTGATTGGCAAGTGTTTTTTTTCTTTTTTTTTTTCTTTTTTTTTTTTTGCTTTTTGCTCCTATTTTAATTTTCAGACGGAGTTCAGTTACTGAAAAGGGCCTGTGTTGTATAAGAAGAATGAACAATTTTCCAGCGTCGACTCTACGTCCTTGGTGAGGACTTGGCCCATGCCGAAAAGCTGGTGTCTCTTTTTTTTTTTTTTTTTTTTTTTTTTTTTGATAGAAAATGACTATTGTCCTCACGATTTTGCAAGGAAATGCTTATTTCAATAGCGGGTTTCAGAAATAGGACGATTTTTTTTATTATGGCAACAATTTTCCAACTATATTGGCAATGCCGGCACGACAAGGAAAAAATGTGATGTGACTTTCCATCAAGAAAATATAAATAGAAAAAAATAAATAGACTGCTGCCTCAGACAAATATATAAAAATATTAAACAAACACTTAAAGTTTGCTAAAATGGTTAAAAATAAGTGAAATAAGTGAAATAGATGACTTATGTGCAGAGCGGCTATTTTTCCGGTCCCAAACCAAGGCTCAGCACTCAGAGGGGTCTCGCATTTTTAAATTTCTAAGAAAATTGATAATTGGTAATTGGTATGATAAATATTTTGATGCCCCACTAATACCTCCAGCCGGCCCTGCTTGAGTAAAGCCGAGATATTCAAGACAGCAAATTGTCATTTTGGCTAAAATAAGTTATCCAACTCATCTATGTAAAATATGATGTAATAATGTCATATCCTGAAGGTAAAACGATTTTTCTGCCATTTTTCATCTTTGTCTGAAGACATACCGTCCTATTTTTGAAAATCCTTTATTGATTTTTCTTAGTGCAGATATTTTTTCAGTTGTAAAAAAATTATTTTACATTTTTTTAGCATGTTTACTTGCTGCTTTTTTGTAGTAGCAATGAGATTTTTGAACAATAATAGAACAATACCACAATAATACCACAATAAATTTATCAGGATGACACCACCAAGTGAAACAACATGCTGAAACACACATTTTTACAAATGTTTCTAACCAAGGAGCCACTTGCACTTGATTACTTCTTTTATAAGGACTGACATTGGATCCTAACTTCTTGTTATCTACTTTTGGGATCTGTGATAAGAGTTTGAGTTGAAGGGACACACAATCCCTCCAGTTGAAATAGGGCTTGCCCGCAATGCAATGGTGCACATTTGAGGGATCTGGTAACTTAATCAGTTTAGCAAATCTTGGACATTTTCAACATTGGTTGTTGCCTGCATCACACAAATGGACGATTTTTAAAAACAGTTTTGACAAATTGATATGACAGTTGCTCTATTGCACTTGGGAAACAATTGTAAATGGCAGAAAATATTTCAAACGCAATCTAACGCTTGGAGGCGTAAAGCTGTTGCTGTTTAGGGACAACCATTTTCTTGAATTAGGAAAATTATTTTCCTATCTAAATTTTGTTTGTGTGATGATAAACTTTATGCCAGGTGAAATTTGTAGTCATTGGTTATTTATTTAATTAGTTATTCTAAATTGAAAATTTCTGCCCCTTAAAACTCCAGCTTAACAATTTTGTGGGCTGCACTGCAAGAGTGCCGCAACTAACAGCTTCTAACTTTCACCAGCAGACTGCAGTAGCAAACAAAAAAACTTAACGGCGCTTTAATTTACAGACCTGGAAATTGTCCCTAAACAGCTAAGGGCTTATACCAATACGGTATATAAACATCCAGAAAAACTTGGTCATCACATTGACATGATTATCGTAATATCCATTAGAAATGATGTTGTAAATTTTAACTTTTGCTAGATTTTCTACTTACCAAGGTGATTTCTTATACATTTAGGCACCACCCATACAGTTTAAAAAATATATTATATATATACTGTATGTATATTGTATACTATATAGCAATAATAAATTTGTGAAATTATCATTTGTAAACTAATAGTATGCAAAAATGTATTACAAAATGCATTCCTACAAAATGCTATGCATTTCAGAAAATATTGTAATACATTGCAATACATTTTTAAACCATATGGGCATTGGGATAGGTTTGGATAGGTTTGGACAAGCTAGGTTAGGCTAAACTGTCATGTTATTTCTTCCTGCCTTAATTTTATGCAGAGTTTGTTCACTTGTTGCTGTAACCCAATCTTGAAGGCTTTAAAAGCATGAATAATTGATCTTGATGGATTTTTGCTTGGAGAAACATGACAATTCTTGCTTAATCCACATGACAACTATACCAGTATAGTGTTGTTGCCAAAAGAAGCCACAAAACTTCCATTAGTCAAAGAACTTTATCAGCTTTAACAAATGTTATTGCATGTTTAGAATTATAATTACATAACAAATTTAAGAGCAAAAGGGTAAAGAGGGTCTATTTGTTAATTTTTTTAGTAACTGACATAGAAATTACACATTGTATGCAAGAAATGCCTCAACATTATGAATAGTGGGACACAGTTTTAAATGTTTAAACACACACAAATCGATTTTAAAGTGCACTTTGTATATGTTTAATTGAATGGAATTTTTATTTTGTTTACTTTGAACATTTTCACCACTTTCAAGGAATTTGGACAATTATTTATTGATGTTTTCATCTTTAATTTTTTTTATAGATGCCCTCCTTTTCGGCATGGCTTGCCTTGTCTGATCAGCCATTATGCCCCAAATTCTTAGTAATAGAACTTCTATTTGGCACAAAAATGTAGAACTATTTTTTTTTTCCAATTTTTTTTTTGGGCAGAAATATTATTGCCTGTGCAGTTGATTTGCCAATGAGCTTTCTTAGGGACACTTTTTTTTTCGATTTTTTTTTTTTTTTTTTTTTTTTGTTTAATTTAAAAAAAATATTTTCTTTTTCACTAATATTTTTCCAGCTTACTAGTTGCAATTGCTTTCAATTATTATTATTATTTTTTAATTAAAAATAAAATTACCAATGCTTATGGATGCACGTAAGACTGATTGTTTTTAATATTCAATTTGCTCATGCTTTGTTTCACAGTTGCAGAGAAAGAGGCATATTGGGAATGACATAGTTTGTGTTGTCTTCTTGGAAGCTGAAGCCACTAATTTTTCACCTACTTGCATCAAATCACATTTCTTGCACACTTTTATAGTCGTGCAAGTCAAGGCAACAAATCCACAAGAATTTCCTGTTTCTTACAAGGTTTCACAAATATAAATCCTTCACATTTATTTTCATTTCACATCTAGTATTCAAAGTGATGTAATTTTTGAAAATCCCTTTATTTGAGAAACTAATAATACACCTATCTCTCGATTTACACTGAAGATAGGTTCCGCACAAAACCGTGTATATCGAAATCTTGGATTTTACTATGTAAAACCGTGTAAAACGAAAAAAGCACTAAAATGTGCATAATTCAGTCATTTATTTACGTAAAACAAAAGTAAGACATCTTGAAAAACATAAAATTATACTTGATTCATAAAATAACAAATATATGTAGGTAATATAAGTACATATTTAAGTCATTTTACATTAGGAACAACATGGGAAATCCCCGTCCCTGTTGTTAACACGGGGAATCCCCGTCCCTGTTATTGCCACCAGTGTTATCAAAGGAATGAGATTCAAAAATGACTTCAAATATATGTGTGTACTGTATATGCTTGTATGCAGCCAAATATACATTTTTACCAGTCTTTTAAAATCCGTTAATTTATCAACCGTCTAAAAGCGAAATCGTGTAAAACAAGTACCGTGTAAATCGAGGGATAGATGTAATTTTATTGCAGCTGTAGCTACGCATTATGTTAATCAGTTGCAGTGGATGTTTGTCTGGTTTATTACAGCATCCGGGTACAAATATCACCACGGGAAGGTAAAAAACACGAGTAGTCGAGCACTTTTATGTTGAGGATGAGGTTGATTGCTCTTTGCGGTGATTGCACCTGGAGATGCCAAGAAACCACTTAAGTTGAATTGAGTTGTGACCACCTCTTCAATGGGCAATGCTATAGGGCGTGTAAGGAGATGCAACATAGCAATAGACAGGAAAAGCTGAATTGCTGCTTTCACTCGATCCAGGAACTTAGACATAATACAACTAAAAGGGTGCAGCAATTGGATTAAGATGTCAATTGTTGGCATATCCTGGAGATCTAATTGATTGGTTGAGTTTGACTTGGATGTTTTCTATCTTGGGAAGTCCGTGGGCGCCGATATTGGTGTTTTCGCCAAGACACCGCCACGAAATGTCGATGGGCAGCAATGCGAGTGGGTTTGACTGTTGCCAATTCCTATTAACCCATGCAACTGCAGGTTTGGACTGTGCCTTGTGGGAAAGTCAACTTGGTGCTCGATAAATATTGACAAGAATCAATATTGGTCTTGAAAGACCTTGTGGTTATGTGGAAAGATTAATAACTTCTTTTTTGTTCTGATATTAATTTGTGATGTCTGAATATGCAAATAAACAATTTATGGGTTGAGAAGCACAAGTGATTGAAAAATAAATTAAAAACGAGGGAATTTTTCTGTTTTTTGGTCATTTTATTCGATTTTTAGAGTTTGTGGAATGACAGTTTAATTAGTTTTTGAGTTTACAGAAACAAAAAGCTTTTGTTTTGAGAATCTAGATTGTAAAGTTTACTTATCTTTTCTTTGGACAATGGCTTGTGCTATCAACATTTCCATTTTTGAAGTCTCAATCTTTCATAATTGAATATGAAAAAGATTTTTGTGTTTGCTCAGATAAGATCTTTAACCGAGGAGATTGGAGGCACAGTTTGTTTTAATATAAATATTGACAAAAAGGAAAACGAAAATTCTGAAGCAGTTTGGAGAATAATAATAAGAATAAGAATAATAATGATTTTGGAAATCACAAATTACATCACTTTATTTCAAGGAATTATTTGTATGTTTTTCTCAGTTTTATAAATAAGAATAATTTCTTTTTATTTGAATTCCAGGTTTCTGTTGTAACAAGAGATGAAGTTGGTGCCTACAAACCTTACTTATATCAGAAGTCTGTTTTTATAAAGGTAATGTCATAGATTTACATAAAAACATGTTATTCATCTGTGCAATTTAATGCCATTGGTTTACTTTTTGCAAGGGTTTCAAACAAACAATATATCTAATAATAGATCTTCGATATCAACCATGAATGAACACAATTAATAACTTTATTTCTTATCTGGAATTTCGAGGTTGCTTAGCGACTAGTAATTTCAATCGCTTTTGACCGTGTGAACTTTTGCAGATAATTCCAATTTTTGCTAACTTGTAAGTCATGAAGCAAAATATTAATTGTATGAATAACAGATAAATGATGTTGATGTTATACAATTATAAATTAAGGGAGCTTAAGGGGTGTAGTGCAGGGGCCCCCGCGACAACGGATTTGATATTGAAAGAAAATTACAATCAAGCCATTTAAATGTGTTGTTTAAAACGCTGTTTAGTCTAAATTACTTGATGAATGCACCTAGTATGTTTTTGTTATTCGGCTTTTATCTTGTGACTTCAGGGACCGTTATTTCGAGAATGGCTGCTCACTAAAATAGTTAATGGAGAACGTGCTAGTTATTCTGCACCGAAGTTTGCACGGATGCAAGATAGAACAAGAAGCCAATTACTAGAAGACATCGTAACCAACCTTCAAAATCATGCAGAAACTGGTCAAATGCCTAAACCATACAGGTAATAAACAAAAACAAAGATTCTTTCAATTCGAAAAACACTTGTGCCTCCTTATCCGGCTATAATGAACCTTACCGGTAACTGTGGGCGATGCTTGTTATAACCGAGTTCTATCTTATTTTTATGTCTTGCTTTTTACTGCCTATTTATTATCTATAAAATAAAAAGGGGCTTTTCTGTCCCAAGTTTGAGAAATGTCCACATTATTAAATACGAAGAGTTGGATTTATTGTATTTTCCTTGCCAAAGCAAATAATGGCAATTACTGGGCCACTTGTGGCTCTGAAATCCTATTATTTGTGCTGAAACTTTAAAGAGATGAGCAGGGAAACTAAATATTGATTTTGCTGCAGCAATAATAAATGGATGATTGAAATACATGCCTTTGACCTTGCGACCCTATCATCGCTGTCGTGTTTATGTATTGTGCCGATAGATGGCACCACGATGTATGCGTCACCTGGCGACAGGTGTGCGTCGTCATGTGACTCCAAAATAAAGATTCACTTCGTAGCATGTTATCATCCAAGTGTGTTGCATGTTTATTAACGCCAAGACACTACAAAATGGCGACGAGGATGCGTGTTTAGCATGGTTTTCAACTTATTGGACTACCAAAAAAGGCTTTAGAGCGGTAGGATTCCATATAAAGGACAAATAGAAACTGTGAGTGAAATTGCCTACGGAATACGGGAAGGAACATTTGGAAAAAATGGCGGCGAATTTAAACCTGCCAACGGTTGCGAAATTCGAAGTTAGCGAAGGGAATTTAGACCAACACTGGAGGGAGTGGTTAGAAGCGTTTAATTACTACTTAGTGGCAGCGGGAATTGGAGATGCAGCCCAAAAGAAAGCAGTATTACTCCACTTAGCCGGTCCAGAGGTCCAGCGAATTTTTTCAACATTCACTAAGGCGGAAAAAGAAGATTACACGTCGGCGACTGCAGCGCTGAACCTGTACTTCAATCCGAAGAAAAACCTTCGCTACGAACGTCACGTATTTCGGCAAATCACACAGGAAACAATGGAAACCATGGACACGTATGTTACGAGACTAAGGGCAGTTGTAAAAGACTGCGAATTTGCCCAGTTAGAAGATGATATGATCGTAGACCAGGGGCTGGACAAAGGCAGGGATAAGGTTTTGCGTCGAAGGTTACTCCGGGAGGAGAACCTGACCTTGAAATTACTATTAACACTTGCAAGAGCCGCAGAAGCGAGCGAGCGGCAAGCTACGGTAATTGAGAAGGATTTCGCAGGAAAAACGTCAAAAGAAGAGTCTGTAAGCCAGATTTCAAGTGAAAAGAAAATTTTTCGAGGTCGTGCACGTGGAAGGTCACGAGGGACGTTTAGAGGTCGTGGAAGCAAAACAACTCAAAGTGACGGTAATCAAGATTTATTATCGAAAGGAACTAATGAATGTTATCGGTGCGGTCGTCAGGGCCATCTAGCGAACAATTGTGCAGTCGCAAAAGACAAAGAATGTCTATTCTGTCATAAAAAGGGACATTTCGCGAAGGTCTGCAGAGCAAAGACTGGTCGAGGTCGAGGCCGAGGAACTACGGACCGAGTACAATACGTAGGAGTTAGCACCGGCGAGGATGAAAATGACTACGTATTTCGAGTCAACACGCAGATGAGTTGCGATTGCGTTTCTGTTTTGATTAAAAACCAGAAGGTGGACGTCCTGATCGATTCAGGGTCGACGGTGAATTTAATTGACGATAGGACGTGGAATCTTTTGAAGAAACAAGGTTTGAAATTAGAACCAACCTCTACAAAACTGTTTGCGTATGGGTGTAAAGAGCCACTGGAAACAAGTGGTCAATTCGAAACAAGAATAAAAACGCGAACGAAGGACATTGTGGCAAAGTTTATTGTAGTTCCATCCGGAAATATTTCACTACTAGGAAAAACAACGTCAGAACAACTGAATTTAGTAAAATTCAATGACGAAGTAGTTAATGCGGTAAAAACAGAAAAGTTAAAAGAAGAGAAGCTGTTTGGAACCACAGTCGCCACTTTGCGAAGAGGATTGGGGGAAATAATAATCCCACATGAAGAGATGTTCAGCGGGATAGGAAAATTAAAAGATTTCGAGCTGGAGCTATACATCGACCCTACAGTGAAGCCGATAGCGCAGACTGTGCGGCGCATTCCGTTCCATATTCGAAA
>JAQIXU010001072.1:0-20951 GCA_034701245.1 Strigamia transsilvanica | reverse complement strand
GATAGAGATAAAAAGTAATGAATATAGTTGATAAAACACAAGTTCTAAGTCTCCTTATTTTCCCATCAACCGACAATATCAATTGAATAACAGTCAAGCAACAAACTGATGGTAAGTGAACAATTTCAATATTTGTAGCATTAGTTAATGACATTGAAAACACATTTTAGCATCAATTGCTGTTAATAATACGAATTGCATAGTATAAATAATATATTTCCTAACCACCAATTCTAATTCACTGTTTCAAATATAAAAATGATAAAAATATAACCAATTACCTTGTTAAATTGCTGAGATTTGCAGTCTGGGCATAAACTCCTCCACAGTCGATAATAACGGGAGAATTTTTACATTGATGAGTAATTTGGAATTTTGTTGTCTCAATCTCTATCTCGTTACACGGAGTCTTCCCTCATTATCGCATCATGGACAACGCAAAATTATGCTAATCACCCGATGAGGCTGGATAGATCAAACAATCAACTAAAAAAGAGAAGAAAAGGAAATAAAATCCAGCACACAAGCAAAAGCCTACGTAACCACAGGACAACTTTTCTTAACAAATCACTAACTACTTCAATCACTAACAACAAAAACCTCGGTCAGTGTTTTTTACATCATAGTTCATAGATCATAGAATTTCTGCAATTGGATGTGGAGATGATGCTAAAAAATTCGTTGGGCAGAAAGCAAACAAATAATTTCTCGATAATTGTTCGCTGAGTAAAACTAAATTTCCCATCAGCATAATGATTTAAACCTGCAAGTCAGCTAATAAACTTGAGAGTATGTGTTATTAAAGCAGGCAAATCATTGTAGTTAAGCTTCTTTTCAGAGTAACAGTGGGAAATTATCAGTTAATAATTAACAAGCTAAATTAGCTAGTGTCCAGGTGTGTGTTTTATCCTTACCTTCCACGAATGCGATCAATTGAGGACAGTGGCTCGAAGATGTTCATTGTGGTGTCATAACAGTAACGTTTAAAAATCACTAAAAACGAAAGAAAATAGGCAGTTAATCAGTGAAACTTGTCAGCAATATATAATGAAGGTATTAGAAATTAATAACAACCTCACTCGAAACAAATAAACGCAGCAAAAGTTAAAATCCGTTTGTGTTTAATTTGACGGCCACGGCAGCCATTATCAATAAGCTGCGGTTCTGTTCCATTTAACCGGTCGCCACAATCAATCCCGCATCTTTCATTTCTTTATGGATTATTTTTCGTGTAAATTAATCTAATAAATTAACTGTATTTAAAACATAATTTATTAAATGTTGTAAAATTTAATATCTGGATCGTCAGTGGTGTTGGTCGTGATCAGAAATTAGTTCCGTATTCCGCCACTAACCGGCGCCATAAGATTTTTTCCCTTTACCACACAACACAGCTAAAAAAAAAATAAAAAATAAAAAAAAAAATAAAAATGAAAAATTTATCTGCATCTTTCACCATTTCACCATTTCAAAATGCTTGATCTTTTGGTAAAAAAAATTTTGAAAGTAACAAAAAACGTCATCTGTTGTCAAACTTGCAAATTTTTATTTTTACTTTCAGTTCCATTATTTCATTTCTATATTAGTTACAGTAAACTAATCGTAATCGACTAAAGTGTGGCTCTAGAAATGTGGGATCTTTTGCGAGTGCTTGAGTATAGTGTTCAAAGGATTACATGTAAATTGGTTCAAAAACTAAAAAATAAATGTATAAGAAATACAATTTTGTGCTGAACGACATTCAACTGCACATCCCTTTTCCGCATGAATTTACATGATCTTGATCAGTTTTCTAGAAAAGAACTTGGAATTTTCACTTGTTTAGAAAACTGTGTACATGTAAACATGGTAAACAACTATTTCGAAAAGAAAACATTGAATTTCAAAGAAGCCTTGGAAACTACAACAGAAAAGGTAATCGATTTTAATATACAATTGTTTTTAACCCAAAAATCTCCATTTGCTTGCAACCTAGGTGTCACCCCAAGCGACAAAATGCAAAGCTCAAAACACTAAATTAGTCAAAATAATGCTAGACAAAAAATGTCAATTGTAAAGTTGTAGAGCATCGTTTGGCATAAATGGCATAATTAAAATAAGATATTGATTACAAATATTTATGTTTTCACAAAAAAGATCAGTTTTGCATACTACATGAAACATAAACAGCCCACATCCTGTGGAGCCTTGACCGGAAGTTGAAACAGGATGCATCAAATTGCCCAGCAAAGTTGTAAACATGGAAGTTGTAAAAATGTGCAATTAAAATGAAGATCAATAGCCATAATTTCGCTTTTTTTATTGGCAATCAACTGCTGTTGTCACTACAGAAATTTTTTTTCCAAAACTTACAACACTGTTGCTTTTCACAGAAAATAAACCATACACAATCCATCGTGCTGTTGATCTGGTAAGTATGCTCAATTTCAACACACTATTCATTTGTTAACAATCCTACAAAGCGCAACACTCAACACGGGTCCTGCCACTTCGTCCAGTTAGGTTTCCTCGAATTGCTGTTCATTGATTAGCTGACCAGATCACTGGTACGTTTCCTCCGTTTCTGACATACAAATTAACTAACAAGTAAGAATACCATTATCAGGGTCAACTATTCCCCTTTGGAATTTTTCTATCTGCATAATTGAAATTGAACAATTGGAATTGCAATAACAATTATAATATTATCCTCACAGTATTGTTATAAGCTGTTATAAGCTTATTTTAACAAAGAACACTTCTACACCGCGACTAAAACAATAAAAACAACACAACAACATGATTGGCGCCGAAATGACCATAAAAAATTGTCCGATTTTTTTTTCATCAAGGCGCCGAAATGATCGGCGCCGAAATGACCCGACTTCGGATTAAGCCCTGTGTGGACCGCTAGACACTCGACATCTAGGGCACCCCCTCGCAAAATAAAAGGAAAAGAAAAAAATAAACAGATCTTCATTTAAAAGAGCAATACACTTGTGCATATATTCGTAAACTTTTCAAATCGAAACTGCCAATTCAGAGGCCAGTTTTCCACTATC
Organism: Strigamia transsilvanica; assembly: GCA_034701245.1. NCBI lineage: Eukaryota > Metazoa > Arthropoda > Chilopoda > Geophilomorpha > Linotaeniidae > Strigamia > Strigamia transsilvanica. Next base: position 17,910 of record JAQIXU010001072.1, on the reverse strand, counting down.
TTCTGACCATAATATCCCCGATACACTGCTAGTACATGCTGTCTCCTCCAAGCATTTGCACATGTGACGGGACCCCATTAATCACAAGGTTCTAAGCATAGCACGACAATACGGCCAAACTTTTTGCACAAATTAAAGACACCCATACCTCGCTTTACGGCCAGGGTACGTTCCTGGAAAGTCGACCGCAAAGCGAAATGCAGTATAACGAATCAAGGGCCATTCGGCATTCCCCCTGATTTGTTAGAGAATTTCCCGACTTTTTGGCCGTGTATAAAAAATGTTAGGTTGTAAATCGAAATTTAGCCATAATGGTACAAGGACGTTATGACGAAATGCCGTATAAAGAGCGGCCGTAAAGCGAGACATGAGTGTACCATCAACATCAAATCTGCAAAATATTTACCGCCAAGTTTTTTACCACCAACTATTTACGACTAAAGTTTTTACCGCCAATGTTTTTACCCCCAAACGTTTACAAGTACTCCCAACGTTTTTGTTAATAAAATCGAAATTAATTTTCATGTTGATGCTGAATAGCTATTTGAGGAAAATACACAATGAATAGGCACAAATCAAATCAACCCGTTGGGCGGATTCAACAACTTAGAAGACGGAAGCTGCAACGACTAATTGCCACTATGGTGGCAACACAAACAACGATTCCATCATTCATTGAATCTATGACAACCATTAGAAAAAAGAAAAAAGTTGTGTCTGCTCTGCTTTTTACATTACTCATTATTAATTTGACAGTGTGTGTTTACCAAACTGCTGCTCGATTATTGTTTTTCTTGAGTGAACCAACAACTGTTGATGCATACTTAATCGAAACACCATACGGTTCTTACCCCTATGTTTATATTTATCCCATAACAACGCAAGAATATAACAATAACAACAGGGCTGGCCAGGCAATAAGCAGGGTCTTGTGCAAACGAAACCGAAACGTCACCAAAGAGCCTGAAACGTGAACGAAACGTCAGCAAGGAGCCCGGCGCAGGGCTTTACAAGCACGGGGCCATGTGCGGGCGCACTGTTCGCACCGCTGTCCGGCCGGCCCTGAATAACAATGACTGGAATCCATGTAATGTGTTATGGAAACTGCCAAATGGCACGCATTACGATTTTAGTGATGCCATCAAACAACTGAGTATTCCTAGTTACATAACCGAAGCCTACTTCAAAATGGTAAACCTTCACTGCTCTCTTTGTGGAAAACAACTAAATAAGCACATTTTTGCAGGGAAAATCACGCATCAATCTGACAATTCAAAATTATAATTCTGTTATGCAACCTACTACTCAAATTTCAAGTGGTAAATTGTAAAACAAAACTCAAATCTGCATTTATCGTTTCTAATTTCATTTCTGTTTAGCATTACGGCTTCCGTACGGAGATGTTAATTACAAAATGGTGATCAAGTTGAATTTTCCACGCAGTTGCCAGAATTATTATGTAAGCTGTTACTGTAACTTAGTCAGGAGCATAGAAACTTTTATGCAAATATGCAAACAACTTTTCAAAACAACCAGCCAATAAAAAGCTCAGGTCTTTTCTATTGTACAACTGGCTAAAAATGAATGGAACAGCATTTAACTCCTTGAACTTTTGTCTGGTTTTTGAAGTTTGTGCTTCATATTGCAAATAAAAACAATGGTAATTTACTGTCTAGTTACAACTATTATATTTGTTCTTCACTGCTTTAGGGATTAATAGATCCATCACCAATCAAATATCATTTCTATTACAATGATGGACTATATATGTCATTAGATACACGTGTTAGAGGTTATAAATTAGGTCATAAATATTTAGCTACATCTAATTTCCAAAAAGTAAGAAAACAATGCCTCACCCAAGATAAACAACCTATTCGACTTATACCTGAAAATATTGTTTTCAGTATCACTTCATCAACACGAAGCGAAATCCTTGCGATAACAATTTGCAAGACTGTTTTCGTCCATGTTTCCTGAAAAAAATTAATTGCAGGTACATATGCCATGATATTTTTTTGGATGTAAAATGGACTTCCATTGGATGTCATGTGTTATATGGGTCTCTTGTTTATGAATATGATATTTAAATTACACGATACTAAAGTTGGGTTGGGCCTAGACCTGTTCCCGTCATCATTTTTTTGGAGAATAAAATTTAAAACGATCAATAAATAAGCCTACTGGATGTTCACACTGCCCCTGAAATTTGCAGGTCCAGTGCAAAAACCAAATGCTTGCCTCGAAAATCTCAAAATAAGTTAATTCCCATAAAACTTTGAAAACAATTATTTTCCACACAAGGTTTGGTGCAGTTGCACTGATGAAACTAAATACAAATTTTAGATACCCATTCTTTGATGCAAGACATCTACCAAAATGCAACGATACGTATCTAAGAAAACAATACACAATATGGACAAAATTTGTCTATGATACTGATGTAATTGAATACTGCAAATGTCTCGATTTATGTGATGTGACACAACAAATCGTAACGTATGATCAGATTCCTAATCTCCAGCCCGCTGTAGAAGTTGCCGTTGTTAACAGACACGTCAGGACATTGCATCAACGTTATTGCTACGATATAATCTCTTTACTTTGCGACATTGGTGGGAATATTGGACTCTATTTCGGAATATCTTGTTTAACACTAGTCGAATTATTCATCTATTGCTGCAAAATGCCTTTCATTAAGTTGACAAAAAGAACAACCTCAAATTCTAAGTTGAAAGTCAAAATCCAGACAATTCTTGAAAGAAAGCAAAAGACACACATTCAACGTTTACTCACCAATAAACTGAAAACAATCGTACTCATTATTCTGATTATAATCTCAGTTTATAATGTCTACAACACGATTAACTCATATTTGGATTATCCATTCGTCAAAACTGTTGCTCTGGTTAGAGACGACGTCATTAGTTTTCCACTGATTGTCGATTGCCGAGAAAATAATAAAATAATATTTGCAAAGATGCAATTGGCTGGCAAACTGAACACAGATTATCTTAAGTACCAACTTGTCGATCTACTCCATCCATTATCTGAATTCGCTAACAGTTCACTTAAATTATGGGAACACTCATCGAATTTCAACGGTGAATACAGATATCATCATGACTGGCAAAAAGTAAGCAACTATATTTTGCAAGTAAATAGCTGTTAAAATTTCCTTTATTTCTATTCAACCAACAAATTGTGTGCCACTTACCATAACTGATTGAACACAATTGTGCATTTAATCACGTGTTAGGAGGTGGATTCCTTACCTGAAAGCTTTAGGACACTTGAAAGTTTGACCTAACGATCTAACTTTCGTGGTAGCCATTTTACATTTGGTTGTAAAAACCAAAAGCCAACATAAACCATTTCAAAAACACCTCACGCCATCGTTTTTGTTTTTACAGTGTTTGGTTATGGTTTAGAGTTGCTTTTTGGTGTCTATTCTGTTTTTAAAAACACCAAAAACTTTGAATACACCTAATTGTAAAAATGTCCCTCCTTATCAGCACGAATTAAACCAAATGCAAAAGAGAAAATTTAAGCTCTCAGAATCTTTTAATTTTCCAATTATAGTATGATAAAAAGCATAGTGTCCTGCGATTTGCCAATTTATCAGAGTTGTCTACAGTATTTGGAATCTGCACCGAGTTTAGAATAAGTAAAAATAAATAAAAGACATTTACAAGTATCTTTGTTCTTCAATGTTTCAATGTCTACAGCTGATCTGCCTTATTCTCCAAACCAAAACACTATAACTTTTCAGTCGAAGTATATGTTTCCACCTGATGAGCATCAACCAGTGAGATATTTTGTATATTAACCTTTCATTCGGTTGTTTATTTGATTTTAATCATTATAGAACTTCATTGTGCCTCAAAATCAATTCTTTCATCCTAAACACATTTTTTACATACATCGTAACAGTAAAGTTCAAATCGATCTTTCGCGTCAAACGGTAATTTTTACTTTTACCACAAGCACTGTTACTTAGCAGATTTGTGGTTTTCAGTTAATTAGAATAAATACGCCAAAATCTCCTTGTCAGGCAGATGATCTGGTTTCAAAATGTGAACAAGAATGTTATGATGTTAAACTGTCTCAGCAACCATTAAAATGCAGGTATGTTTGTTTGTCTGTGAATAATATTGACATATTTTGTTCTGCAATCTGCAGCATCTATGAGGTTTTCATCAAAAACCAAAGAAACAAACATTAAACGCACCTAATGTTCTTAGTGACAACTTAGCATAACTCTGACTTTGCCCTAAAATTTGCACTTCCCTAAGAACTACGGTTACTTACATGCACATTAAAAATTGTATGTATGAGTGGTTTTAATGACATTTCTATTAGGTTACCATTTATGGAAAAGAGTAAGCAACCTCTTTGCATGACTCAGGAAACAGCTAAACAATCCGTCAAAATGTATTTCGAAACTCATTTCGAGACAAACCCTCAGAAAGACTGTTCTTGTTTGATACGCTGTGAAGAAACAATATTCCTACCTTCAATAATATACGAAGATATACCTCATTGGAAAGAAATAAAGTACAGTATTGATAGCAACATCCGGGAAGAAATTGAACAACAAAAATCAATAACCATTGTGAAACTACTGTGTCAAATTGGATCAATTTTTGCTATTTTGACTGGTCTCTCACTCTTTGGGCTTGTTGAATATTTCATTTAATTGCAAAGTAAACCAAAAATGCACTTCAGTGTAAACAATTTCATTTTAAATAACATTCCTATTCAAATTAGAACTGCTCCAGTTTATTCACATTAGATTAGCATGCTTGCACTTGCCAAGCTCATTTTGCAGTTAGACAGGTTAACCCTCAGAGGAACGAGGTTCAATGACCATACTTTGGTGCTCACAATGCACCTATATGAAGACACAATAATTAAATCTAGAAGGACCGAAGCGTCAGCGCTTTTAAGGTGTTTTATGAAATTGACATACTTGGCATTGGTGGTGTGGTAACATTTTTAAACAAACATGGCAGCGCCAACTGGTTGTAAAACCTGAAAGTATAACTATGGTACTAAGTGTAAATGCTTTTGGTAAAATTGGGAGAAGCCAACTTAAAGTTATGCTGGAATTTCTATGGGGCAGAAATTTCAATGTTGAATAAATAAATGAATAATGTATAAAAAGCTCCGTATTATTTTCCAGACAAACTTTATGATTCTGCAAACAAAGTCAGAAAGTTTTAGCAAATTATAGGAATCAGAAAAAAAGTTTTCTTATTCAAGAGAAGAGTTGTTCCCAAAAAGGGACATTGATGCCCCTCTGAGAGTTAAATTAGCAAAAGGAGGATGTCAGTAGTATCAAATGCTTTCCTTGCTACTGTCTTTTCTTAAACTACTTCAATTAAACTTTGTTTCTTCATTTGTATCCTACCAGACTATTAGAAGCCTGTTGATCACAGCTCATGTTCTAATCTGCCTATTTACCAATTAATTGTCAGACTAGGATGTAGAATAATTACTAGCCGGCCTGCTCATCCAACTGGACAAACAGTTTTTTAAGGAAGTGGTGGCCATTATTTCTCGTTATTAGTTTTTAAAATGGCTCATAATTGTTGGTTTATTATTTCAAAATCTATTTTTTTTATTGCGTGGTTTCTACAAGTAGATCACAGTGACACACCAGTTGCATCTGTAATTTAACCTTAATCTTTAATTATACATAAAAAACTAAATGTATCGGTATTTAATCTTGTATGTATTTAAATGGAAAATGTAAAATCTTTAATCCCAAATGTTATTTATAGTTAACTTGTAGTCTCAACTACTAAACTTAATCCATTGTCAAATTACTCTGTCAATTCTGTTCAATTTTTGGTATTTAAACCGGTCTCTTAATATTTGCTCTTGTTGAATATTTCATTTGATGAAAAAATAAACAAAACTACTTCTAGAGTTTTAAATCTTCGATTTCATTCTATTAATTCAGGTTTCATAAATATTCTATTTGTATTGTGTAAAAGCAGAACATGGTGCAACAAAAACGTGCAACACTGAGAAAGACGTACAAAAAATGGTTTTAAATTGTGCAGTTTAATTTCAGCATTGATCGCACCCCTAGTGAAATAATTAGCTTTCTATTTTATGGTTCTCAGAAAGAAAATTTGAAGGAAACGTTTGGAAATGTTATTCAGAATCTCAAGGCATATGCCTTACACTATGAGGTTAGGGCTACTGATCTGTCCTAGGCAGAGAGTATGTTTTGTGTCACTCAGTGGTGGATCTAGACTTATTGCAGGCCCCTCAACACCCTTAGCTTAGACTAATATACTTTTTTCACATACACATTTTTCCAAGAGGGCCCCAGTTGTGTCAAGGGCCCTGCCCTGAAGTTTAAATTTAAGCCCCATTAGCCTCACAGTAGATCCGACCCTGGTGACACTTCCTACAAACCTAACTCAATATGAAGTGAAACTATAGTTGGAAAATTCAAAGCTGTTCGTCGAATATTTTCTTTGTTGTCAATATTGGTACAGCTGAACCTGCAAAAATGATTTTTCTGAAGCTGACAGTAGTTTTTGAATTTGATTCTTCGTTGTGAAGTAACTTCGAAACTGAAATTATGTTATTCAATTTCTGTCTATTTCCAGACAGATACCATATAATTATCTTGCTTTCAATTACCTTCACCTCAGATACAGATTTTAATTAAAAAGTTAATCAAGAAGTAAATTGATTTTTTTTTTGTTTAATTAACATGAAATTCAATAACTGAGGTCAGATCTTATTTAGTGTATAAATACAGTACCAAGTAGGTATTAATTAATTTTGTCAACTAATTATTTGATCTTTCTGCGACTTGCAAGCTGTCAAGGTTAGTTCACACATCAATCCACTGCCCACACCGAACTTAAATTAGACTTAAGACCAAAAACAGGTGAAAAATACCATTTGCACTAAAACTATAGTTTGCGCCAGTAAATTGACGATATCTCTTTTATTGCACGTTTGGACATGTGGCCCAGGCTAAAAGAACGCACTTCTGGCAACTTACACCTGGGCAACAATACCATAAAGACCAAATTGACCAATATTAGTATCGATTCTAGTTGTCTTTTCCTTTAAGTGAGTAGTGTCCAACAACACACTGGCATCCCTGTGCCATGTGATGTCCGAATACCACTCACAAAGCATCAAGTAATGATGAAATGAATTCGAATTGGTTACTCCGGCCAGTTTTTCATCTGAGGTGTTTTCACCTCAAGACTAGCTCGTACCAACGAACTTTTTCATTACATGCAACGTGATACCCCAAAGCTGAAATTCACCGTAAAAGTTTGACAACTGCCTTTTACCAAATCTCCGGCAATGAACACCTCGTTGTTTACATCTCACCAAATTAATGATTAAAAAAAAGAATGGAAAAGCACCACGAATTTTAGTCAAATTAGTGGCGAACTAAATTACAGGGAATAATTCAAAAGTGCAAATGGGCTGAAATGCATGCTTGATGAACCATGTCGATAATGACCGCGATACATCGTGAATAAGCCTACTGTGCACAGACAACGAAAAGCAATTTATCATGAATTTCGATGTTTATAACTCTATTTTTACACAACATAGCGAGAAAACTATACACAATGGGTGAACACAAACTTATTCGACCATTTGAACGAATTCAACAACGTCGACAAAGAAAAATGCAACATTTCATTGGCAATGTGATGAAAGAGCATTTGGAGATTCCAGCATTTATAAAATCTATAAAGAAAATCTCAAAGAAGAAAAAAAGGATGTCTATTTTATTATTTGCACTACTCATTGTAAATTTGTCAGTGTGTGTTTACCAAACAATGGAGCGAATTTTGTATTACAAGAGCGAACCAACAACAGTCGATGCATATTTCATTGAAGCCAAACATGATTTTTTTCCAAATGTTTATATTTTCCCGCGAACAACGCAAGAATATCAAAATTTCGAATTTGAAAACCATGGGAAAAAAAAAGAATACATTAAAACTTTTTGTAAGGGAATTCAACAACTGTATGGAGATAAAAGTGAAGTGCCTAACCTGAACAAAATTCGGAAGTATCCTAAAGAAAAGGTTCTAAAATATATGCGTATACCTAGTTACATAACTGATGCATATTTTTCAATGGTAAACCTTTATTCCTCTTTTTCGTACCAATAAATTTAAGCAAATGTCTTTGCAGGGAAACTCGCGCAGTAATCTTACAATTAAAAGCCACCTAACTTTTGAAGGGCCAGCTTCTCAAGTTTCAAGCCGTAAGTTAGAAAATTACAAAAAAATACACCCATGTTTAATATTTTCACATTCCTGTTTGTTTAGCATTGCAACTTCCATATGGGTATGCTGATTACAAACTAGTAGTAAAATTACTATTTCCAAACCAGTGCAGATATGTTAATGTAAGTTTTTAACTTAAATTTAAAAAAAAATTCAACTTACGGTATCTCATCAAATATTGATATTAATCAAAATTTGCAAATTACTAAAACTTTTTTTTTTTTTTCCATTTCTGGGAAAATTTTTTCACAAGACTTCTTTACTTTAGTAGCTATTTAACACCATCTTCTGCTGGCATCTGTAAAAAATTGTAAAATCGTAAAAGTGTTGTTTTTTCTTTAAATTTCAAGGTATTAATACATCAGTCACCAGCAGCACATGTTACATATGAAGAAAGTGTTATAATTATGTTGAACGGTCGTTTTTATTTGGAAAAAAAGCAAAAGATTTACCAGTGAACACCGTTGCTATAACTAGTGTGCAAAAAGTAAGAAAACTTTTGGTTTAAATGTAAAATTTATTGAATAAGAATATTAAGGCTTAAGAAAGAAAAATTCAACATTTAGAATATTAGATTCCTGTAAAATAATTACTCAAAAAAATATTACTGCTGTTAAGTAACATTATCGAATATTTACCAATACAAAACTCAGAAAAATGTAATTATTTCAATTAGTTTAGAATTGTAATTTAGAAACAAAAGTATTTTTGGTTGTGGGAATAAAGACAGTGGTGTCACTAGGGGGTGCGAACTGCACTAGCGGATGACACCAAGATGCAAAATATTACTGTCTATGACTCAATAACTTATTTATGCTGCGAAGTATAAGACATATGACAACAATTTAATGAAGAATAATCACAAAAGGTGTTCTGTTTACGATCACATATTAGTAAGTACGTTTGCTGTTAGTAATTACCAAATTACCAGACTCCGAGGAGGTGGGTAAGTCGCAAGGGGGTGACACCAACCCTAGTGACGCCACTGAATGAAGATACAGTATGTAGTGGTGAGTCACGGATTTTAGTCATGAAACTCAACCGGAAAGAGTAGTTTTATTCCGAGTACAAAGCAGCAGGCAATTGGTCATACTGTCGTTACATTGGTGGTGGGTGGCCTCGCAACGCGAATCCACATTTGGTGTGTTCAAAGTTTCCGTTTAAATTGTTTTTGGTGTTTTTGTAAACTGCAATAAAACAGATGTAAAAGAATGCCTTAACTATGAATGAACTATAATGTGTTTTTAGGCCTTATGCTCGGTCTTGCAATGAAAATTAAAATTCCATTATTTCAATCAACTAACGAATTGTGGCTCACCTGTTTCGGCACAATTATGCATTTACTTGCGTTTTAAGAGGTGGATGCTTTGCCTGAAAACGGAATGAAACTTGAACATTTGACCCCTCATTCTAACTTTTGTGGCGTCCATTTTTGATTTGGTTGTAAAACCAAAAACCCGACATAAACCACTTAAAAAACCATTTCAGCCGAGGTTTTTGGCCGTTTTAGTGTCCAAACAGAAGCTTTGAACCCATCTACTGTTTTAGCACTCCTCCATTCTAAATTTCACTGTTGGATCACACAAATTATACACAATCACAATCTAAATTCATGTTTCAGTATAACTTTATCAACACAAAACGAAATCTTTGCAATAACGATTTAATGGGCTGCTTGCGTCCTTGTATGCTGAAAAAACTCATCTGCAGGTACACTTGTTTTAGCACATCATTCCTTAAGATGCAATTTTATGATATGTGTAACATTTTGTGCCCAGCTTTGCATCGTTGACAGTTACAGTTTCCGAAAGGGTCCACCTTAGGTTGGTCAGTCAGTCAAGAAAGACCAAACCGAGACCACCACAACCAAGATACTTATCTTGGTTGTTCTTCCCTCTTGTTCACCATGGTAACGAATAGGGAATGTGCTGTTATGCCATTCCTAGCACCATAAGTAACATGTCCTGACCACGCTATCCACAGGGTAACCAAACTGAGTATATATCTTTTGGTTCCAGATGTGTCGTGGCAATGTGGTGCAAGCAGACACAGTCCCCTAGACCAGTGGTTTCCAAACTTTTTTCGCTGCGGCACCCTTGTCGGGCTAAAAAAAAATTTGCGGCACCCTTTTCGGGCTAAAACAATTTTGCGGCACCCTTGTCGGGCTAAAAAAGAAGAAATGACAGTGCAAATTTAATCCTCAGTTGTCTTTAATGCAATGAATGAAACTATTTGAACGATTTTTTCATTATTTCCTTTATGTTTATGAGAAGTTAAGTTAATTTTACCCTCAAATCACTTGACCAAGAAAGTTTGCTCCTATATCTGTTTTTCTTGATTATTGCCGCGGCACCCCTGGCATACGCTCGTAGCACCCCAGGGTGCCGCGGCACCCAGTTTGAGAACCTAGGCCCTAGACACTGAATAAAAAGTCATATTAAACCAAAAAAAAACAGTTTCCTGTCACAATGCAAAATACACAATGCTGGTGGTCCCTTAATCTTGTTTATAAAAACTTCAATGTCATCGTTGAACTTGACAACCTAATAAGTTTCACCCACTCCACTGCATTCGAAAAGTCATTCAGTCTGTACTGTTTCGGACAACTTATAAAAAACTCCCATTGCCTATTCACCACAAGAGGCTGCTGATCGAAAATAGCAACAATTATGACTATTTTTAGGACCAATCTTGACTGGTAAAGCCGGTCCTAGCGCAGTTCTGGAACCAGTTTCGATTCTGGTTTGTAGAACACTACTTTAATTACATTTAGCATTATTACACTTATTCAAATTTTATGTTTATTTTAATTTTTAAGTGACTGTCGCATGAGTGTGCAAGTGTGACAATGTGATTTCACATTGTCACACCGGAAGCCTCATAGGCCTCATGTTAAAGAATGTGACTCACACATGTGCACCTCTTGACTTGTGAGTGTGAGTCGCGGGTGTGAGTCACATTCTTTAACATGAGGCCTATGAGGCTTCCGGTGTGAAAATGTGAAATCACATTGTTGTCACATTGTCACATTGTCACACTTGCACACTCATGCGACAGTTTCTGAATACCCCTAGTATATTTTATGGATATGCATTATGCAGTGAGTATTAAACAGTCATTTTGAAATTGAGATCTTTCTTATTGATTGAGAAGAATCACATGATCAGTTATTTATATTTTTGAGCCTGTGGTATCCTCATCCTCACCAACGGGAGTTTTCGCAAGTTATCCCAAACATTAGTGTATAAACAACATATTTAAACTGCTCGACTGATGGTTGTCTCAATCTGATTTTTAAAAATGGTGACTGGTTTAGTCTGCTTTCAGCCTCAGTGGGCATGTATTCAGCTTTTACTTAGCAAAACAAGTTCAGCTGCAACTTTTCAAATGCAGCTATTCATGAACTTCCCTTGTGTCTATATATAGCAATTTTTAATTTATCAGCAACCAAATACAATGTAAGCAAACTTACTTTTTTAGACATCCATATTATGAAACAAGACACTTACCAAAATGCAATGACACCTACCTAGCAGTGCAAATGATATGGTTCAGAGATTTTATCTATTCAACTAATCTAATAAAACATTGCAAATGTCTCGATGTATGCAATGCAATAAAACTAAACATAATCTACGATGACCTGCCTAGTTCTGAAACTACTATCATTGTTATTGTTATCAACAATTATGTTCGAACATTGCAAGAACGTGTTTCGTACGACATAATCTCTTTATTTTGCGATATTGGTGGAAACATTGGACTCTATTTCGGAATGTCTTGTTTAACACTCATTGAAATATTTATTCACAACTGCAAAATGCCCTTCACGAAGTTCAGAAACACGACAAAGGCAAATCTCAAGTTGAAACACCAAATTCTGACAATTTTTGAAGAAACTCAGAATATTCAAAAAACATCCTTCCTGAAACTGAAAAACATGGTTTCCCTAATTCTGGTCCTCATGTCGATTTATAATATTTACAATCAAATTATTACTTATTTTGATTTTCCACTCGTCAAAACTGTGTCTCTCGTAAGAGATGACATAATCCATTTTCCACTCATTATGACTTGCCCAGATGCAAAGAAAGTAGGTAATGCTAAGAAGACGTTAATAGGAAAGCTTGGTTGCTGTGGTTACCAAATCTTTGACTTACTCCACCCTTATTCTGACTTCTCAAACAATTCTCTCCAATTATGGAAGGACTCTAAATATCTTGAAGGACAATACACAGACGTGATAAACAAGAAAAGAACTACAGTAAGCAATTGAAATTTTAAATCACACACATACTGTATATACATAACCTTATTTGTGGTGTTGACACCATCCCATTTTTCAATATCCCCATTCAAAACACTCATAGTCATAAAACGTGTGCACAAATTTGCACGTGCTTGGCAACGGTTCGGATTATTTAATCAGCCTTGGGAATTGTTATGAATAATTTCTTTTCCAGTATGACAAAACTGATCCCAAAATTATATCGTATTTGTCAACAGTGTTTGGAATGTGCACGGTGTTTAAGAAAGGTACAAATGATTACCAAAACTCAAATACTTTTCTTTCACTTTTTAATGTTTACAGTTGATGAGCCATATTATCCAAAGAAAAACAGTTTAAAACTCATAGATGGACGCTCGGTTCCCGCATATCGACCAGTGAGATAATCCCTGAACTAACTTATCTATCAGATGTTTATTTCTTTGAATTCATCGCAGGGGTTTATTCTGCCGCAAAACCGATTTTTTCACCCCAAACATATTTTTTACCTTTCCAGCACAACTGCTAATGAAATTGATATTTCCCGACAAACCGTAGGATTTCCGAATAATTAAAACTACACTGTTAGCTATTGAATGTATTGTTTTTCAGTTAATCAGAATAAACACACCAAAAAATCCTTGTCAAGCAAATGAACTTGTTTCCAAATGTGAACAAAAATGTTACAAGACGAGGTTTGACCAGCAACCATTAAAATGCAAGTGAGTTACTATATAACTATTATTATTTAACAAGGATAAATTAATGCCAATCTAGGTGACTACGAATGCGTCTAGTGCAAATTTGAATAGTAGGTGCATTCGTAAAGTCATTTAAAGTTGTTGACATTTTTTAAACAAGTCTAAATGTCAAATTTCATATTTCATACATAAAATCTTACAGTGCCTTCCATAAATATAGGACCACTGAAATCGGAGAAATGGAGCAGTTCAAAAACTTTGAGTTTGTGTTTTTGTAATTGAATAAAAAATTTTACCACTGAAACATAATGTGCATTTTAAAGTGTTAAAAATATAGGTTTCTGATTACTTTAAAAAAAAAAACATGTCAACATGGAGTGGTCTTATAGAAGTATTATTGATGCGTGACGAGCATGGTCTTATTTATAATTTATAATTTATAATAATGTTTTATCGATAAAGTGAAAAAATGATTACTTTTTATCAACTTTCACTTCATCGACAGAAAAGAATTTAAAAAAAAGTTTGTACTGCATTTAATCGACTGATACGTTTTATCGACTGCATGTTTTATCGACGTACTGCAAATACATCGATAAGACGTATTGTTCGCAAAAAATGTGTCGCTAAAACGTATTGAAATACGTCGATGTAACGTTGCATATAGTTCGAAATTACACGTGAGGGATGTTTAGAAATCAGCCCAGTTACAAAAACACAAACTCAAAGTTTTTGAACTGCTTCATTTCTCAGATTTCAGTTCAAATTACTTCATGAATGCAACTACTGTAGGTTTTATTTTTTAAATGTAAAACCATAGATGGAGAATATTTCTATATTTATGGAAAAACCAAGAGTAAATAGTATATCAAAAAACGTTATTCTATTAGATTACCATTTATGGAAAACAGTTCATTACCTTATTGTGAAGATCACATTACAGCTAAATTAACTACCAAACAATATTTAGAGACTCAATTCAAGACAGACCCCCAAAAAGACTGTTCCTGTGCAGCACGCTGTTTAGAAACAATATTCACCCCTTTAATAACTAGACAAAGAAAAGACCAAATTACAACTGAATTCAATATTGCCGGCAACATCCGAGAAGTAATAGAAGAAGAGAAAGTAACTTCCATTGTCAAATTACTTTGTCAAATCGGATCAATTTTTGGTATTTTGACCAGTCTCTCAATATTTTCTCTTGTTGAATATTTTATTTGATTCTACAGTCAACAAAATCACTCTTCACCTTTCCAATATTTATGTAATTTTATTATTTCACTTTTCACAAACATTTCATTTGTATTTTATAAAAGCAATGAAAATTTAACTGAACAGTAACCTAAGAAAGCATTCTCAGTATATATTGTAAGACTTTTGTTAATTGCAGCAAAAAATAATAAACATAAGCAAACTATCATAATTTGTTTATAGGAATTTCAGCACAAGTTGCACTTGCATTAACTATTTTAACTGATTCAGTTATATTCACTGCAGACTTAAGTGAACCCAGAAATTTTGCTGAACATGGGTCAAAAGCTGTGCAAGTAAAAACATAAAACACTGATATGCAACAACAACCTCAGAAATTCCAAAGAAAAATTAACAGAAATTGAAAATTTATTTAATCACAAAAGCCAAAAAAATATTCATATAGAGTTAAGTAACTGCAGCTGTGAATAATCAAACACCCAACTTTGACTCAGTTGCAATGTTTGAAATATCAGTTATTGCAGAAAGAAAGAAAAAAAAGAGAAAAGAAACTACACTCAACCCTTGCTTTACGGCTTAGATAGGTTCCAGAAAAGTTGGCTGTAAAGCAAAATGCTGTATAACGAATCAGGGGCAATTTCCCCTGATTTGTTATTAAATTTCCCTATTTTTGGCTGTATCTACGAAACATTGTAGGCCTTAACTCGAAAAGTGCCATAATTTCCTAAGGCCGTTATAGCGAAATGCCGTATAAAGAGCGGCCGTATAACGAGGGTTGAGTGTATAGCACAATGGTTTATGCAAAAACTGATCCATTCACATGTATTAAATCCAACCACATTCTCAACATAAAGTAGATACTGTAGTTGAGTATCAGTACCAAACAACTTACTTAAAGCACATTTAACACCAGCTGCATTCGAAAAGTAATTTTAAATTATAAAATGTTGTTTCATCTCAAGTATTAGTTTTAGTTTAACCCAGTCACTAAACTGGTTTAGTATGGACTTAACCATCTTTTAAATGCACTTTTGTCTCTCCTCATTTCTGAATTGTCTCTGCTGGGAATGGCCTCGGATTCCAGCAGAGGACATTTTAAGAACCTACAAATGTACCATTTGTAATGTCGTAGAAATTGTATAAATAAACCTGATAAAGATTAAAAAGTAAATCAATAATGTGCAGCTTGAATTTAGCATCAACACACCGGCCCCTGGAAAAAGGTTTCTGAACAAGTTGTATGATTTTTGTCACATTAGATTATCAAGTTAGTATGTTTAGTATACTAAATCCAACCTAAAGTTGCGAGTGAGAAAAGCATGTCTTGACGCAATGGTGGCTTATGCAAATCTGATTTATTCACTGATACGATAGAGGGCACTACGATAGGCATAGCGTCGTGAAAACTCACTATGGAAAAACATAACACATGATGACCAATGACAGGATTGGTCAGTGCTGTGGACACAGCAGAAGTCATTTATCATCAACAAAGACAATGTGGTCTCTGAGGTCCTTTCACAAGACGGAACCAAAAGTGAGGGCCGATGTCCAAGACATGAGAGCCCCAGTTCTAGCACGAACACCCAACGTAGATGGTTGCAAGACCGGTCATGTCCGATACATTTCCTGAACCAACAATGAACATGACCTAACAATCATAGTGAAGCCCTTGTTGCACACGGCAAGAGATAGCGACAATCACGCTGCCCTCGAGGTCCTTTGCCCATGAGGTCAGCGGTTGATCTTGGGCTGGGCTACAGCAATGTGGCCCAGGCTAAAGGAAAGCACTTCTGGGAACTTACACTTAATCAACAATACAATAAAAGCCAAATTGACCAATTTTAGTAGTTTCTACTGTGTTGTCTTTCCCTTTAAGTGAGTAGTGTCCAGCCAGTTTTTCACTTGTTATTTTTACCTCAAGAATAGCTCGTACCAACGAACTTTTTCATTACATGCAACGTGATACCCCTAAGCTGAAATCCACCGTAAAAGTACAACAACTGCCTTTTACCAAATCTCCAGCAATGAACACCTCATTGTTTACATCTCACCAAATTAATGATTAATATTAAATAGAAGGAATGGAAAAGTGCCACGAATTTTAGTCAATTGCAAACATGCCATATAGAAAGTTCCACAAAAAGTAAATATTGTTTTAAGAAATATTATCAACATGTTGACTTTGTGTTCATACAGTATATTAATGCAAATAAATGACATTTCTTGAAGAATAAACATTGAGATTATTGCTCAAAGTTGTTGACGGCAAACATGCTTCGTGTAAAGCGTGAGAAATGTATTTACTTTGACAGCAATCGTGCATGTAAGCAAATCTTATTCCAACAAACTAACTTGCAAGGGAGTTCAATGTTGACATAAACTTGTCAAATATTCCAACTGTCACATCTTTTACAAACTCACTATTTGTATTCATTATGGGTAAACACTGCATGTACTGTATACATATTGGTTATTTCCACCTCTTTACACATGAAATTGGAAAAAGTAAACATTCAAAGAAATTGACAAGATGAAAATCATTATCTAAATAATTCACCTAACAACCTGCCAGCTGTCAAGGTCTGTTCACACATCAGTCCACTGTGCCCACTAGACACTCAAGGTCAAAAACTGGTGGAAGAAAACTTTTGCACTTAAACTATAGTTTGAGCCTGGTAACTTGGCCCTAAATTCAAATTCACTCAACTCGCTATACGGCGGCTCTTTATACGGCTTTTCGCCATAACGTCCTTGTGCCATTATGGCTAAATTTTTATTTACGGCCTAATATTTTCGATATACGGCCAAAAATCGAGAAATTCCATAATGAATCAGGGAGAATTGCCCCTGATTTGTTATACAGCATTTCGCTTTACAGCCAACTTTTCCGGAACCTATCTAGGCCGTAAAGCGAGGGTTGAGTGTAGTTGGCGCATTCATAAAGTCATTTAAACTTGTTTATCTTATTTTCAACCTTTCACTATGTGAGATTTTACATGTTAAATTTTACATTTAAACTGGTTTAAAACACAAAAGCAATTTTAAATCACTTTATGGAGGTTTAAATAAATTTTCAGAATTTCTCATTCTTTTGCAAAATTCTGATAAATTGAGACAAATATGAGAAATTAGTGGTGGACTAAATTACGGGGAATAATTCCAAAATGCAGGTGGGCTTAAATGCATGCTTGATGAACCATGCCGATACTGACCATGATATATTAAGTGCATTCAGAAACTAAAACATTTTTGAGTTTCCCGAGTTTCCCACGTTTCGTTTCCTGAAATGTGACGTCATTTCCGGAAATGTTTACGTTTCAGTCCTAAAACTCAAGTTTTAGGAAACGCGCACAATCGCGCGTTTTAGAACACGCGTGTTTGTGGTGTTTGTGTTTTACCACTGCGCACTCGTCTGCGCAGCAGCATTCCAAAT
>JAQIXU010001071.1:0-20957 GCA_034701245.1 Strigamia transsilvanica | reverse complement strand
TCCAAAGATATTCCACTTTAAAGTGGATGAGTAAACTTTTTTTGACTGATTTCCTAACTTATGTCCAGGAGTAGTAGTATTTCTACAAGTTCAGAACCAAGTACTAGACAATCAATGGAGCCTGAACTGGAATTGCAGAGTGATGCTGAGAGCAAGATTGGAGATGAAAGCATAATTCCTAGTATTTCTACCAGTCCTGAATCAATTCCTAGTAGTGTTGAGAGCCTGGTTATTCGAAGTACTAGACTGCATCTCGTGGGGATTCCTAGAAGCAGGCCAGCGGTATACCGACCGCAGTTTCCATGCCCGGATTGCTTAAAACCAAAAGCTTTGGATAACATCAACAGGCATTACAAACAATGCCACCCAAACTACACAAAAGAGGAATGACAGCCACTCGTAGCAGCATTCAAACAACAACATGGTCCTGCTAAACCAGAGAAAGCAGAAATCAAACGCATCCGAGTTTGCCATCAATGCCCGTTATGTCCGAGAGTTGGAATCCGAACGGACCAACATTTCTTTCGTGCCCACAAAATGCAGTGAGGCACCCGTGAATTCACCGATGCTATCCAGAAGATGCAGGATCTTCCCGTACCCGACACCAACGTCACCACGAGCAAACGGAAGTACGACGTGGGTGTGAAGGATCTGGCCGATTCGAAGAGAGAACACACAGACACAAGCTTTCTCGTCAAAACCCAAAAAAGAACTCTCTTTATTTTCATTTCAACTCTTTTTAAAACAAACACACAATAGCTGCATTTGA
This sequence comes from Strigamia transsilvanica, assembly GCA_034701245.1. Taxonomy (NCBI): domain Eukaryota; kingdom Metazoa; phylum Arthropoda; class Chilopoda; order Geophilomorpha; family Linotaeniidae; genus Strigamia; species Strigamia transsilvanica. The sequence goes on along the minus strand of JAQIXU010001071.1, from coordinate 20,188 downwards.
TATTGATAGATCGATTACTCTATTGTTTAATCAACCGCTTAGTCGTCACTGGTTTACTGTAACATGTGACTCATTTCAGCTTCTATATCAAGACACTTAATATTATACAAATCATTTTACTAATAGTTGTAATAACAAAATGTAATATAAAGATTACTTTATGGACTTCACATGGGCGACTTCAGCGAGACCGTGACAAAGTTTGTGGAATGGTTGCAATGCTATGCGGGTGGCCTTACTCCTGAAGCAACAACAGTGAGATTCGGCCAACAGATGTTGGCAATCGTAAACTTTTTCTGCAATGGAGAATTGTTCAAGCTAGCTGTACTAGGACAGCTATTCGTGATTGGAGAAAAAGGAGGTCTACTGGACGGTTTTCTCAATCAATTTGATCTGGCCACAGCGCAAAACTACATTCTGGCAATCAAGAAGTTCATCCGATTTGTCCAAGCAAAACCACTAAACCAAGTTGGATGGACTCAACCAGAAGAACTAAAGACCCTTTTAAGGCACATCGAAGAGTGCCAGGCTTCCATCAGCAAAGTTATGCGTAAGAAAGCTCAGGAAAAGATGAAGATGAAGGTGATCAAACGACTTGAATCACGTTTCTTCAAACAAAACCTGGAGTCAGAAACGTATCGGTTGTTGGTTTGCAGTTTGTCAGATTGTTCAGGTGGTTCAAAAAGAAATCTAATTGTGCGAAATTTCCTTTTCTTTGTGCTGGGATTAACTAATTCATGAAGGGGAGGGGATTTAGTCAACATGACTATGGAGGAAGTAGCCGAGGTAAAGGAGGTCAGTGGAATGTTTGTGTGCAACATTGCAAAGCACAAGACCATGGGAAGTAAACTTGCCAATGTAGTGTTCTTACGACACATATGGAAAGTCATGGAATATTACACCCATGCGTTGAGGCCTTTGGTTCGCCCCATGTGCCAGCAAGCATTCATTTCACATAAAGGGCAGAAAATGGACTCATCATCGTGCACAAAAGCCATCAATTGCCATTTGGGACATTATTGCGACACAATTGGAGTGGAAAGACCAGTCGTGTCGGCAAACAGATTTCGGCAGTTGGCGGTAACGTTGGCAAGAGATGGGAACATGAGCCGTGACGTACAGAGAACGATTGCAAACCACATGTCCCATTCGGTGAAAGTTGCAGACCTGTATTATTCTACAACAGCAGGGCAGCAAACATCGACTGCTGCAGTAAACACAATTGTAGGGCCTGCTGATGAACGAGCCCGCAGCACCTGGACCGAGCTGTTTAAGAGACTGGAATGAGCCAAATACCATTGACTCAACAAGCGATGATGAGCCAGTTGAACCACAGCCAGTTGAACCACTTTCATTTAAAAAGGCCAAACGATTCAATCCAGTTTTATCGAAACATTTTAAAGTAATTATAAAATCGTACTTCAGGGAACTTCTAAACACGAAGAATCAGACAGTCAAAATTTATGCCCACAAAATTAGAGAAATTTTGAACTGTCATTCAGCCCCTCAGCAAGGTACTTGGTGACAGCACATGCCTTACACGTTTACGATTGCGGGTCCTGCGCACCACGATCCGTCTTTTCTTTGGTTTGCAGGAACTCCTGATTACCAGACTATATCTTTATTTTACGATATTTAATTCAGATTAAAACACAAGAAAAGTAACTTTTTATAAAATATTTTATTTCAATTTGTTGACGCAGCGCAGGGAAGCTGGCCGCTCGACTATGGGTGTGCTTTAGGCTTCGAATGTAATAGAATTTCGCATGGGACTTGGGCCAGTGTGTAATCCCACTTTATATGCCCATAAAGTAGAAATCAGAAATATAATGCAAGTAATTTATTTCGTAGTAAAAAAATACATAATAGATAATATATAAATAGATAGATAAATAAACAAACATATGCAGTAACACCAATGTTTCGTTCTGGAAATAAACAAAAGTATTTAGTGATTTGTGGTAGCACAAATAAATAATTTGCGAATTTGCGATTACTTGCATTCGCGATTTATTTTTTCGCGATACAAATATTCGCGGTATCCTGGATTCGCGATTTACGGATTTGCGATTTGGTGATTCGCGATACATATCCTGCATCCAAAGAATCGCAAAATTTGCGATTCCCAGGTTTCGCGATATAAATATTCGCGGTACATGCGCGCCCCCTTATTAACTATGGTTGTGTTTTTCGTTGGCATAGCAATAATTAGCACGTGTTGTAGTTTCAATTCACGCGTCATTTATGTCTCATGTTTCACTCGGATTCGTGCATGTTCGATATTTTTCACAATTTCTGTTCTTTTTTTAATGGTATTTCTGAAGAATTTTATCCATTCATGACCACTTCTTACCCACAATAAAGACATCGTCCATTATGTTGATTGTGTTCCCAATTCCCTCCAAAACTTGACGAACCACATCTTGGAACACCTCTGGTGCTGAATTCAGCCCGAAGAACAATCGCTTGAATCGAAATAAACCTGCGTGTGTCGCAAATGTCGTAATTTCCCTGGATTCTTCATCCAGCTCCAGCTGATGAAACCCATGTGCCAAATCCAACTTGGAAAAGAAACACGCACTCTCCACCCAAAAGACCAGATCTTGCAATCTAGGTGCCGTGTGTCGGACCCTCTGAATCGCGTAATTACACTCGCGTGCGTCAATGCAAATTCGTATGACGGTCGGATCCGGGTCTTTAGGCTTCTTTACACAATGAATCGGTGAAACCCATGGCGTTGGGCCCATCTTCTCAGTAATTCTTTCAATAACATCTGCCGACAACATCCTCTCCAACTCATCCTCCACTTTAGTCCGAAGACTAAAGGGAATCGGCCTAAATCTCTGCGCCACTGCCGGCACCGATGCATCTATGGTAATCTTTCTGCTTTGCGTGTGAACCCTACCTGCATTGCCAAAGCGCGTCGCAAGTTTAGCGCACGAAGCGCAAGTTAAATATTTTTAACTGGCGCTTTGTGCATTGCTTTGCATGTTCGCGCATCATGTTTGTGCTTTAACGCACCAGCGCAAAGCAGCACATGTGAACTAGGCTTTATTAGAAACAAGAGGCAAACAATCCAGACACCTTAATGAGATCAGTGGAGTTTCCCTCAGAAATTATGGTATGAGTGCAAATGGGCTAGGCAAGCTGGCCATTATTCGAGGGACAGTGAATGCAATTGTTTACCAAGATATTTTGAAAATGTTCATGATCAGAAGACTTATTTGATGTTGATAATTTTACATTCCAGCAGAATAATGCACCTGCTCATTCAACTAGCTAAGTCCACAAAGCGGTGGCTAGAATCACACAACTTTGCATCTTTTCCATGGGCTCCAAATTAGCCAGACCTTAATCCTGCCGAGGGTGTGTGGAAAATAGCTAAAAAGGACTTAGCAGATGATAAGCCAATAACTGTGGAAGAGCTGAAGTCCAAACTTAAAAATATTTGGTTGGATATTTCAGCTAAGGAGTGTGCGAAACTGGTGCACTCCATGCCGAGACGCATTCAAGCTGTCATTGCAGCCAGAGGTGGCCCAACAAAATATTGATGGGGAGGTTGCATATTTAACTTATTTTTTGGTTTGTTTGTTTGATAAATTTATGAATTCATATGTTATTCCAAAATTTTGTCACATGTTATAAAATTATGGCATTTGAAAAATGATTGTAATTTCTTTCCTTTTAAGTTTTGGCAAACATTTTTTTTTAGAGATTAAAGATAATTTCTTTGCCTACAAAATAGTTTAAAGATATTTTGCTGCTTTAAGATTTAAATTCATTTTCATCTAGTTGAAGTTACAGCTGTGGTCAAAAAATGACCTTATTCTAAAATTTTGGCCAGCACATGTATAACATCATCACTTTAATCACTCATTTAGTTATTTATAACATTATTTGAGTCAAACGAATTCTTTAGGTTCATTTGAACATAGCACACTTGAACATAGGGCGCGTCCTAATGAGAAAATTGTTAACTATCGAAAGTGATTCGTTAATAATACCAATTGGATAGAATTGGTACACTTCAGAATTAACAATTATTCGTTAACTAACAATAATTGATGTCTAGTATTAACTTTATAACGAATTACCCCGCTATTTTCTATTATTTAGGCGCTTGACACAGGTATAGTGCCATCTGGTGTTAATAAGTCGTATTTTACAGTTTCATAACCGTCACAAGTAAATAATTTGCAGCTAAAAAGTTAATAAATCTGCACATTTTATTTTTGTTTTTTTATTTTTTTTTACTAAATGAACATTTTATAGGGAATAAAAAATAAAAATAATTATAGTTTGGATCTATTTGTGCCTGTTCTTGTTTTTGGTGAATTAACACCAGACACATTATTGAACATGCAAAAGCAGTATTTCATAATTTTTTATTGAAATGGGAAAAAGAGCACAAAAACTGAGGTAACATAAATTAACTTTGGAAATTGAAACAGTTATGTACAAACTTATTACACAGAACATATAGAAAATTGCACAAAATACTGATACATATAAAATTAATATTTAACACTTTTGACTATGTTTTACTGGTTTCTTTCATGTTTTTATTTTTGATATGCACAAAACTGCTTTAAGCAAAAAGAAAAACGCAACCAATGTTTTCAATCTGATCTCAATTCTGCTGAAGTAAAAGCTGTTCTAATTCATCTGCCGAGCGAATGAGAAATGTTGCAGATTCTCTGTAACCAGCAATAAGCTGTTTCACTGCTAAAACTTCACTAGGATTAAGATTGCACTTGGTTGCTCCTCCACTTGACTTTTTAACAGTTAAATCAGTTGGTCCTAGAAATAGTAAAGAAAAATACAATTTAGAAGAAAGAAAGAAAGTGCCTTTATGAATAAACAAAGGCATATTTTTTAGCATGGAAAAAGCAAAATACGGGATTAAAATTGCCTTGCACTGCTTCTGTGAGAAAAATGGCTACAAAAGGTGTACACTTATTGTCGGTGAATGGGAGAAACAATGAAAAGTAGAAAGAAAGTGAAGGTTTTTCCATATGGTTCAAAAATATATTTTACAAAATATTTTTAGATTTGCCTAAATAATACATTCCAAAATATATCACTTTTTGCAAAATTCAATTATACTACATACCGGTAATACATATTATTAAATGTATTTTGACAATGCATTCATATTTGACAAATAATAATATTGTGGAATGCATTTGATGATACATTTTACGAAATGTATTATTTGCACGCAAAAATGTAGTATGAAATATATTCTCAAGTACATCGCAAAACTTAATACACTTTGAAATACATTATTGTATATTGTATTATAATCGCAATGCATTTTTGAACCATATGGGTTGAGTGAAAGAAGCCCCACAGTTAATACGAACTTTGCAGGTAGCTTCGAAGAATCTGCGACTGCGTACCGTTCGTAGGAGGAGTGTCAGTTGGTATCGGTTGTGATATCACTGACGCAGAAGTCCGAAAGGCTGGAGTGGCTGCTGCTGCGGACATGAGAGCTCCTTTCAGTTGTGGCGATGTCTGAGGCAGAGGAAGAGTGCCAGTTGATGTTGGTCTTGCAGGCGATTGAAGTCTTGTCCCACAATCAAAAGAATCGGCGTGTGCTCTTTCTCCGCTGTTTTCTTTGTCCACTCCCTATAAATTGTTCATGTAAATCCTCAACTCTATTACAATTCATAGTAAATTACCTGAAGAATTTGGCCATAAGCATTAATTGGTTCGAGACCTAATCTCATTCTCTTTGCATTTTTGCTTTCATTTTCACATGCAGATGCCAAAATTTGTTCCGCCATTGCAGAAGTTAGATGTGGAAGTGTAGGACGCACCTAGAAAAGCGCAAAAATGTACTAATTAATACTGTAAGTTATCATGTAAAATTAAAGATAATTGCTATTATGTTTGTTGGATTTCTATTACAAGTGGGACCAAATATACGCAAGTATTATTTTTTTAGATTAACACATAACAAGCAAATTTGAATGCACATATTCACTTTCAAATGGTATGACCTTTAGATTTTTCAGTCCCTTTTGTCCGTTTTTGGATTGGTAAATTTTTGGGGTCAAAATGTTATCACAGATTCACAGGGTATAGGTCCTTGAATGGTCCATAGGCTATACGCTATAGCATATTATAGGCACTAAATGAATCAAATGACCCTGGTTCGAAATTATCTGAGACTTTAATTGTGAGTTTAGTGTTCTCTGCTTTGTTACATGCCGTACTCCGCTCTGGTACCGCAAGTATTGTTCGCATGAAAAATACATCAAATTGCAGTGATGTTCAGTGATTTTATTGGTTTCTTAAACCCAAAGTATCTAAATTCGACAAAATGGATTTCCATTTCATCGAATTTCGATGTTTGGTACTCTCTCGTCCTGAAGTACACTGTAATTTAATGCATGGTAGTCGCTCGTCATAACTTACTAGATCCCATCCATTGTGGTCACGAGTACGTTTAGTTCTCCTACAAGACTTCAGATAAGTTCTAATTCGTTTTCTGGCTCGTTCTGCAAATTCTGGAAACTGTCTGTTGCACGAGTCTATAATAGCTTGGGTTTTCTCTCGAGGTTGTTTGGAAATTGGAACCATTCGGTCCAAATTTTCATCGATAAACAAGCGTACAAACATCTGAAAAATAAAGAAACAAAATATATTACCGGCAAGTTGTTTTCACTGCAAACCCGATTACACACAACATTTAATTTTTGTTTACATTAAATGCTTTCAGACGTTCTGGGTCATATTTGTGGCAGTCGAGTCTGTCGTCATTTTCATCATCGTCATCTTCGTCCTCATCTTTTATACCATTTAACAAATCTTGCGAAGTTGCTGTTGGTTCGCGTGTTAAACGTCCATTACACTGATTCTACAAAGATTAAAAATATAATATAGCCAAAGAGCAAATCAGAAAAACCTTCAACACACCATGCTTTCATCATACGTGTGATCTTGAAGACTTCGGACATCTGCACTCTGATCCTTGGAGTCGCTATTTTTAGACATGTTTACGGGTGATGGGCTTGTCTGCCATGAACTCACCAGTTCATTTTTCACTGCCGTAGCTGGCTTATCATAGGAATGTTCTGTCGCAAGGTGACTACCATTGATTGCATCTGCGCCTGAGGAATGCATCTTTGGTGTTGCTGCAACTAAGATAAAAATCATGATAAATGTCTGCTATGTCTCAAAACGGCCTCAACTGTACAGAGTGTACAGTATGTGTGTTTTTGATCTTGATAACTTTGGTCAGTGGTTTGTATAGGATGGGTTGTGCCAGGCAAGACCAGTATGTAGTGAAATCCACCTGAGGAGCACTGACCCCTGGACAACCCAAATAAAGCTATATACCGCTAAGCGGAATCCAGTGCATCTTTGATTGTGTTTCCAATCGTGTGTTGTGCCCAGCAACTACATGGTTCTCCCCTGACCAAATTGTATCCGACCATTCACAGTATCAGACTATCAGTTACAGTTTGTATTGTCTCTGAGCATGCTCAGCTGCAGAACCCAAGCCTGATAGATATAGATCCAAAATTTATATAAGTAAATCGAAAAGAATAACTTGGAAGGTGACTACCATTGATTGCATCTGCGCCTGAGGAATGCATCTTTGGTGTTGCTGCAACTAAGATAAAAATCATGATAAATGTCTGCTATGTCTCAAAACGGCCTCAACTGTACAGAGTGTACAGTATGTGTGTTTTTGATCTTGATAACTTTGGTCAGTGGTTTGTATAGGATGGGTTGTGCCAGGCAAGACCAGTATGTAGTGAAATCCACCTGAGGAGCACTGACCCCTGGACAACCCAAATAAAGCTATATACCGCTAAGCGGAATCCAGTGCATCTTTGATTGTGTTTCCAATCGTGTGTTGTGCCCAGCAACTACATGGTTCTCCCCTGACCAAATTGTATCCGACCATTCACAGTATCAGACTATCAGTTACAGTTTGTATTGTCTCTGAGCATGCTCAGCTGCAGAACCCAAGCCTGATAGATATAGATCCAAAATTTATATAAGTAAATCGAAAAGAATAACTTGGAACAGCGAGCCAAGGGTGTTGATTTTTATGCTCAGAAATCAGGAGTGAGAATATTAAAGGACAAGCTCAACGAGTAAGAGCAGATTGGGAATGGTCAACTGACTTTTGCCTTGCAAAATCAATGGACAATATAAAATGGATTTCCGAAATCGTGATTTTCTTGATTTTCTGAAATCAAGGAAATCAGATTTCAACTTTGAACGGCCTTAATTTTTTTTGGAAATCCAACTGTTGCGCAAGCGCAATTTGAACTTCCTGTTTCCTCAAACACGGCCGAAAAAGTACAATTTTGCCACACAGCAGTGCGGTGGAACATTTAAAAACACTCGGCCACGTTCGAGCGCTCAAACGCAGCCGAAAATACCGTATTTCTTCGATTTAAAGTCGCCCCCGAATATAAGTCGCAGCAAGCAATCACTATTTGTAATAGAAGTCGCACTCGATTACAAGCCGCGACTTATATTCGAAAAAATTCACAAAATGGCTCGCAAATCGCACAAGAATAATGAAAATGTCTACAGTCTATGTTAAGAGATTCACAGTTCCTATCAAGTCCGAGTTTTGTTCTCCGAGTTGTTAAAAGAGCATTAATGTGCCAATTTTGAACAATATGTAGACAAAATTCTGTCCACATCTTTTCAAAAAATTGCCTTATTGCCACTGTATACTTGCTTCAGCAGTATACAATTTCAATTGAAGTCGCCCTGGATTTAAAGTCGCCCTCGATTAGAGGTCGTGGCAAAAAATTGCGTTTGCAATTATAAGCTGCAACTTTAATTCGAAGAAATACGGTAATCATATTTACTGGACGTTACATTAAACAAAAATAACTAGTAAAATAAATGCAATTCGAGATGGCTGAAATCAACTTAAAATCAAAGAAAGCGACTATATACGTTGCTTTCCGAAATCGGATTTAGCTGTTTATGATGTGAAAACTGTCACTTCCGGTCATCCGAAATCGGCGAAATCAGCGAAATCCATTTTATATTGAACGCGCCTATTGTATTTCGTGTCATTTTTCAGGTTTTTATATTTCCGATTTTAGATCTTACATCCCCACATGAAGGAATTCCAAAAAATTGCTAATTTCTCACCATTTTCGATTTTTCATTTACGGCTATTAGGAAACGGAAACGGGTTCAAAACGCGATACTAATGCCATAACATGAGCAATAACTACGCTAAACACTTTGCAATCCATGTCCACTCTCACTGATTGATCAGGATTCAGGATTGCGGATTGCCCTAGTCGAGCCGCACAACGCACAACCATCACCCGGTCCACGGGGGCCTCATTAATATGCAACTAAGTGCAAAATCCCCATAGCGAAATGCTACCATCTGTCTGAGGGGGTTCAGCTCAATCTTCAATTGCCTCCCCAGTCCCCCAACTACTTTGCGTCCCGCCGCCATGACGAAAACCAACACTCGCAGCGGGGTGTATCAGTGCATGGATGACGTACCAGAAAATCAATAGCCACCTAAAAAAAAAAATAATAATAATCTACACAAAAAAAAAATCACCTAAACTCAAGACGTCTGCCGAATGCTTCTTTCCACCCGTTGACTGTAGCGTCTCTTCGTCTTCCACGGTCGATTCACTGTCCACACTGGATGAAGAACACTCCTACAAGTGAAAAGCGAAAACCCGCACACTTAAGTTACCACCGACAACAACTTCTTTCGCAGTAAGATGTTAGCTTTAGCTTGGATAACCATTTTGTGAGGATGTCTGCTGCATTTTCAAGACCGCTCACGTGTTTAATAAGGAAGAATTCCTTATGTAACCAGTCACGAATAAACATATATCTTAATTCACAGCGTGTCAGTGGCCGCGAAACTCGGTGACACAGTCGCGAGACTATTTATCATCACGCTACCTTGCACAACCTGAGCCGTATCTCGCCCGGCTAACAAACACAATCAATCGACTTCTCGCCGAATAAACACTTACGGTTACCACAAGCAAACATCGAACCAAGCCAGCGCCAAGCCGAGTCGAAACAATATGATTTTCTGTGACGAAAGTGTCGATATAAACACACCACGACTTTCATGTGAATGACACCGACAGACGCACTGTCTCCCTCTGCGGACGCTTCCATCTCGATTCGAGGGAGCGATGCGGGCTGGGGATGATCGAGGGCCGGAGGGGGGGTTCCACGAACAAGTAATGCGCGGGCGGAGAGAAAACGATACTCACAACTCACCTGAGACGTTTGCGGCGCGTTTCGCATGGTTGTCGGAAGGCTTTCGGGACGCTGAGGTCGTTTGCTCGACTGGGCAGTCGCGGTGACGTCGACCGCATCGATTTCCGATTATTGCGGGGGCGGACTGGACCACGAGCCACTCAAGATGGCGGGCGCAGTCCCCGCAGAGGGGTGGCGCCCTGGGGATGCGAAATGGGGAGGACGCATGCGCAGTAATTGACAGGTGCGTGTAGATGAGGTCCATTTATCTCGCGGGGGAGGGTGGGGCTGGGGGGAGTTGTTTACAGTGGTGGGATCGATTGGAGGACCCAAGTGAAGAAGATTGAAACGCGGGGGAGGCGTAAGATGTGTGGGGAGCTTTTTTTCATTGACGAACTTTGGCCGATTGGACGATAAGGGCAAAAAGAGTGGTCAGTTTGGGTCGAATATAAAATTTTGGTACGAAATAGAAACGAAAAAATAATAATTTTTTTGATACAGTCGAAACTCGTTATAACGAATTTTTGTTATAACGAATTTTTGTTATCAGGAATTTTTGTTATAATGAATTTTTGTAAATGACTTAATTGGTTGGTCGGCCATAGAACACCATGTTAAAAAAAATTCGATATAACGAACTCTCGTTATAACATACCGATTTCTCGGGTCTGTTGCAATTCGTTATAATGAGTTTCGACTGTACTTGAGAAAATTTAATGGTATAATCCCCGCTTATATTTTTGGTTGGAAAAAAACGAAACAACCCGGACTCCGAGGAGTCACCAGCCAGGGTTATACAGACGAAACTCGTTGTAACGAATTGCAAAAGACGCGAGAAATTGGTTCATTATAACCAGAGTTCGTTATTTTTTAACATGGTGTTCTATGGCCAACCAACCAATTAAGCCATTTACAAAAATTCGTTATAACAAAAATTCGTTATAACAAAAATTCGTTATAACGCAGTTCGTTGTAACGAATTTTGACTGTACCATTAAATTTTCTCTAGTATTAAATAAAGTTAACCGCATTGAAGAAGTTTAGTACAGTTGAAACTCGTTATAACGAATTGCAAGGCACCACAGAAATCGGTTCATTATAACGACAGTTCGTTATATCAAAATTTTTTAACATGGTGTTCTATGGCCGACCAACCAAGACAGTCAGTTACAAAAATTCGTTATAACAAAAATTCGTTATAACAAAAATTCGTTATAACAAAAAATTCGTTATAACAAAAATTCGTTATAACGAGTTTTGACTGTATAGTCAAGTACTACATCTTACCGTATTTGCCGCCTCCGGATTGAGCGCGTCCTCTTGACTATAGCCCAAACTGCGCATGTGCTTCAGATACGTTGTGGTGATTGGAAGACTGAAGTCAATTTGAGCGGGCTCTGAGACTGATACAGCGCGCGCGGATGGCTCGTTGTGACAGTACTCACGGATACACGTCGTGGCTGTTGATGAGTCGCTGCGTGCGGGGCTGCTGCTGTTTCCGTTGCATCCTCCGCCGGGTTCGGCGGGAGGCGCTGAGTTCGCGCTTCCTGCGTGCATTCGTTTCTGACAGTCGGAGCACTGCATTAGGAATTTGGTGACGGCTTCGCGCGGCAGGAAAGCGTACGTCTCGGCAATCTAATCAAACAACAACAAAAACAATTATTTTGGTTATAAATTGAACGTTTGGGGATCCATATTTGGCAAATGTAATGGACACTTACAGCTTTGTATGTTCTTTTTTGGCCAGCGTGCTTTCCGCCTCGGCCGTCCATCTCGACGTGGACGTTGTAGATGATGTCGAAGAAGTTCTCGACCATTGCGACTTTCTTGTACACGGTCGCTTCCTCGTTTTCGTCGGGATTCTGTTTGAAGAATATAAAAATGTAGAGTTGAATTAATTTTTAGAGTGGACGGATGGTAGCTTGACCCAGGTGGTTGCAACGGCGCTGGACGCACGATGCGTATATAGAAAATGAGACAAGAAACTGATTTGTTAAGTGTTTGGTTTTTTTTCGGTTGGTTAGGGTCAGAGTTTCAGTCCTTGACCAAGGCGCTGACCAGGTAGTTAGGGTTAACCAGACAGGAAGTTGGTCATTGTACCAGGGCAACTCTTGCATCATTGTTGAAAAAGTTTGCATTTTCATGAAAATAAGCAAAATTGCATGAAAAATTGCATGAAAAATTGCACGTAATTTCAGAAAAATTGGCAAAATTTCATGGAAAATTGGCAAAAATGGCAAAATTTCATGCACAATTGGCAAAATTTCATAACAAATGGGCAAAATTGATAAAAATTTATAAGAAATTGCATGAAAAATTGGCAAAATTTCATGAAAAATTGGCAAAATTTCATGAAATGTTGGCAAAATTTCATGAAAATTTAGCAAAATTTCACGACAAAATTGGCAAAATTTCATGAAAAATGGGCAAAATTTCATGAAATATTGGCAAAATTTCATGAATAATTGGCAAAACTTCATGAAAAATTGGCAAAATTTCATGAAAAATGGCAAAATTTTATTAAAAATGTCAAACACAAGCCCCTCAGAAACACGGGGCCCATAGCACTTGCTACTCCTACTACGTCGCTAATCCAGCCCTCGCCGCATGCAGCTATAAGCAAAACAGCTGACGTTTCTACCGATTTCCAAACATCCAAACAGCCCTTGCGAGATCCCACCAAACACAGTTCCCACAATACTATTGGACAGTCGATCTCAACACAATGTTGCGCGCACGCGTGCAAGACAGATGGAAAGCCAGAACCATCAGCGCCAATTTTCCCCCTCTCTTCGCTTCCCCATCGCGGTTCGCGACCCCCTGTTTGCTAAATCCATTCGTGAAAGAAAGCGTGAATGCGAAACGTGAAACCAAGGGGAGAGTTGATGCTTGTCAGGTGTGTAAAAGCAGTTGTGTGTCGGTAACGCTACGATAAGTCAAGAAATAAGCGCGAAAGGGTCGTCGGGGGTCTCGTGGGGCACGCGAGAAGTTTGATGGACGACGTGAGTTGGCTGCGCGCAAGTGCCGGGCGGAGCTGCGCATGCGCCGACGGGCGATCGAATTTTTAGGGTTAATGGCGGACGAATCGGTTTGTGGTTTTTGTCGAATGATTTGTTCGAAGTGGAATCGGGTCATGGAATTGTTGGTTGTTGGTTTTGAAATGTGTAAATGTGGAATTGACGATTCGGTAGGTTGGGTGGTCGGATTGGTGTGCGGCGCGAATGCAATTTTGTTTGCATTTCCCGTAGGAGTTTTGTGAAGGGGGTTTTGTTTTTTCATGTTTCATGACGAGCACGCGAGAGAAATTGCCCCGGATATGTAATTTGGTTGTGATAAGGTTGTGATAAGCAAAACGGAAGTCGGAGTTTACTGCTTTTATTTTACTCTAAGAATTCAACATACTCGTATAACGTTTTAGACCAAAAATCGACATTTTAGATTAAAAAATTGACATTTTAGACTACAAGTTGACATTTTAGACCAAAAATCGACATTTTTAGACCAAAAATCGACATTTTTAGACCAAAAGTCAATAATTTAGACCAAAAATTGACATTTTTATCCAAAAATTGACATTTTTAGTTCAAAAATTGACATTTTTAGTTCAAAAATTGACATTTTTAGTTCAAAAATTGACATTTTTAGTCCAAAAATTGACATTTTTAGTTCAACAATTGATATTTTTAGTTCAACAATTGACATTTTTAGTTCAAAAATTGACATTTTAAGTTCTAAAATTGACATTTTTAGTTCAAAAATTGACAGTTTTAGACCAAAAATTGACATTTTTATCCAAAAATCGACATTTTTAGTCCAAAAATCGACATTTTATACCAAAAATCGGCATTTTATACCAGAAATTGACATTTTCAGGCCAAAAATTGACATTTTTACACCAAAAATCAACATTTTAGACCAATAGAACATCGCAAAGAGTATCATTAATCTATAAAAAGTAAAAACCCTGGCTAAAAACAATGATTTTTGGGCTATAAAAACGTCAAGTTTTGATCTAAAAACATCATTTTTGGTCTAAAAGCTTAAAATTTAGGCCCAAACCGCCGATCTTTCCTAAGTTCGCAATGACGAACTTGCGTCACGGCCTTCACTACCGATACCGTCCACCTCAATCTCCCTAAAATTCATCACCACCAACATTCGGCTTCTTCCCAAACAAAAAAACCGAACCCAGATAACACAATTTCTACACGTGCCAGTCGAAACGAAAAAAAACCTCCGTGTCTTTTTATCTTTTCGGCCGCCAGGATTGAGAAGATGGAAGAGCGCTCGGTTGCCATGGCAACGTGAGAAGTTTTCCAGGCGCCGCCAATAACGGATGAGGGCTGCACCGCTTGCACAATCCACCAACACGAATAATAATCCGTTCGTGCGGCGAGAGAGGAGAATAAAGCATCCGCTCTAATTACCAACTAACTAGCGCCTGCACAGTGCCAAACTCTTTGCTCACTCGCACAGGAAATTGATCAGTTGTGTGAATTTATGTTTTGCCTAATGCAGGATGAAATAATTCAAAGGTGGAATCACGTGGGCTAATGAATCCACTTCCGGCGAAGTGGGAAAAACGGCTAATCAGTCGTTGCAACAAAGTTACGCATGCGCATAGCGATGAACGATGTCGCGCATCGATCGGCGGTAGTCTCGTGACAATACGCCATGTTGGTTTTTATATTCGTTTGTTTCTAGGAGATTGCGCAGTTTTGGTTTTGGTTTTGGTTTGTTTGTTTGTTTTGTTGTTTGGAGGAAGGGAAAATGAAAATATGGCGACGCTGTGATTTTTTTGGGGGTTGGTGACTTTTGGTGATTAATGGAAGTGGGCATTTTGTCATTTTGTGTTGTGTATGCAGTGGGGAGGTTGTTTTGGCGCGTGCCGTTGGTCGAATAATAACGAAGGTTGCGTTAGTGGGGTGGGATTCCTTACAGGGGTATCACGTGATTTAATGTGACATCATTTATACGCGGTCCTGGAGAAGGAAATAATTCGACGGGTGGAAATTGTGAGGAAAAGTTTTGAGTACTTCGAAACTTGGAGATTGAAATTTTGAAAATAAAATATAAAATTTGAAAGTATAATTTTGAACATAAAATTGAAATTTTGAAGAAAAAATTGAAATTTTTAAAATTAAATTGAAATTTTTAAAATTAAATTGAAATTTTTAAAATTGAATTGAAATTTTTAAAATTAAATTAAAATTTTTAAAATTAAATTGAAATTTTGAAAGTTAAATTGAAATTTTTAAAATTAAATTGAAATTTTTAAAATAAAATTGAAATTTTTAAAATAAAATTGAAATTTTTAAAATAAAATATAAAATTTTAAAATATAATTTTGAACATAAAATTGAAATTTTGAAGATAAAATTGAAATTTTGAACATAAAATTGAAATTTTGAAGATAAAATTGAAATTTTTAAAATTAAATTGAAATTTTGAAAGTTGAATTGAAATTTTTAAAAAAAAAATTGAAATTTTGAAAATAAAATTGAACTTTCGAAAACAAAATTAAAATTTCGAAAATAAAATTGAAATTTCAAAAATTAAAAAAATTTCAAAAAAATTCCAAAAAATTTCAAAATCAAACATAATTAATTGTAAATTGCAAAATATTGCTAGATGACTGTACCAGAAAACGAACAGCATGTGTTCCACACACCCACACCACACAAAATCCACTACAAACCAACCAACTTTAACTACTATCAATAAAATCATTTCCTTATTCCTTTCCACAACCTCCAAAACACTAATTAACACAAAAAACAATTAACAACAAAACAAACAAAATATAATTTCTCCCATTTTTCATTTAAAATCCCAACCAAACACTCCCCAAACATACAAAATCCAAATGCGACCTTCGAACATACCTTAGACAGCGCACAGGGCACATAGAGAAAATTCTCCAAATTTCTCGCTCTATTGACTGGCCCCAGACTGAACCCTTTGGCTTTCACCCAAAATCTGAATTTCGAGTTCTCGGCGCTACTCGTCTCCTCGCCGCACAAAATCCTCACAATCCGCTCATATTTCTTCCTCGTCACCGTCTTCGTCTTCGCCGAATCCCCGTACGTCTTCAGCGCCCACGCGTGGAACGAATCGTGAAGGTCCCGCCGCCGCACCGAGCGCGCGCTATCCGCCGCGGCGCCCGACGTCGGCTTCGCCGCATCGCCTTCCGCGCGTCGTCGCGCTTGGATGTGCGCCGCGCGCCGACGGGAGCCGGCGAGGAAGCGGGCGGCAGCACGACGCCGCACGGCCGCCAGCGTGGCGGGCGGCGCGGCGTTGGCCGCGGCGGCCGCGGCGCGGACGGTGAGTCTCGTGCGCACGGGGAATGCGTTTCGCGGCCGGCCCATAGCGGCGGCCAGTCGGGCCGATGCCGTGCGGCGGTTGGGTGGGGCGGTTGCGCCGCTTCGTTGTCGCGGAGCCACTTTGGTGCGGTTTGGCGGGTCGTCCCGTGTGAGAGGGCGGCGAAGTGTGCCACGTTTTTTCAGTGGTCTGGCGACCGGGCATTTGGTGGACTCGTTCAAGGCGGAGTGGGAGGTGGGGAAGGAAGTGAGTGGATGGTTTGGCTCGGGTTGGTGGTGGGGGGCGACGGAGAGAGGGTCAATAGAAATGGGACTGTGGAATAATTAGAATTTATTTTTTTTAAAGAAATTTGTTTTTTGATGTTTTTGTTGGATTTTTTGGTTGTTGTTTGAGTTTGGTTTTTGGTATCCGCTTGCATGTCCGGTCGATGCAACGCATGCGCAGAGGATGTGTTTATTGCCTCAACTGAACAGGAGGTGACTGGGATTTTTGGGGACTGGGGTGTGAGTTCAAATTTTGGGGCTGTAAAAAAGTTATTGGGCGGTTTCTGAGTTTGTTCCCCACCCCTTCCCCAAAAAGAAAAACATAAACATACATAAACAGTACAATAATTTTTTCAACAGTCTCCATAATGTTAAATTTTCAAACCATTTGGAAAATTTGCACTTTCTCGTAGTTTTTTGCCATTTTTACGTGTTTTTTTTTGCCTCGTTTTCTGTTTTTTTTTTTTTTGCCATTTTTTCGTGTTAGATTTGCCATTTTTCGTGTTCTATTTGCCATTTCTTATCGTTCTTTTGCTATTTTCTGTGTTTTTTTTTTTGCCTTTTTTGCTACTTTTTACGTGCCCATTTTTAAATGTTTTTTTGTGTGCCATTTTTCGTGTTTTTCTGTAATTTTTTCATTTTTTTGTGCCATTTTTGGTTATTTTTGTGCCATTTTTCGTGTTTTTCGGCGATTTTTTCATTTATTGTGCTATTTTTTGTTTGTTTTTTTGGCATTTCTCCATTTCTTTTTGCCATTATTTGCTACTTTTTACGTGTGCGGTCATTTTTTGAATATTTTTTAGGCCATTCTTTGTTTTTTGCCATTATTTCATTCTTTTTTGCCATTTCTCATTTTTTTGCTACTTTTTCCATGGTTTGCCATTTCCCCCCATTCTTCCGTGATTTTTGCCATTTTTTCCCATTTTCGGTGTTTTTTTGCCATTTTATGCCATTTTTACCACCCCCAAAAAACTGCCACTCGGGGCGAACCACCCCTTCCCCCCTTTACTACGCCACTATATTCTCCATCCCCAATCTTTCCTCACCAATTTCTACCCATCGATTGGCCTCATCACCATGACAACCATCTCCAACTCGACCAGATCTCACAAACAAGCGGCGGCGAGCTGGACCCTAATTCGCCAAACACCCCAAAATCCCCACCTCTCCCATCCCACACAAACTCCCCATATTGCCGCATCAATCAGTCCAAGCAAACGAGAAAAAAAATTCCTCCCAGCCCGCATCCGGCAAATGCAGGTCGCGAGTCGCGACAAGCCCCGGGACGTGTCTTGTCGCCATAGCAACGAATGAAAGCGACGCGTCAGCTGGCGCACAAGTGCAAGCCTGCGAGAAGCACAAACCAAATGCTGCGTGGCGCCAGGAATTGTTTGGACTCATATCTCAGTCTCATCAGACCCAGAGAACAAGGAAAAAGCGACTTTAATGCCGATTTAGTTTGGTTTAGACCTTTAAACAATGTGTGGTGGCTCTGGCGCGTCTTCTTTCGAGGTTTTAAATAGTCTGAGGTCAGATGACTCATATTGGATTCGTCGAAATTCGAAAAGCGAAAGGTTATTTGCCGTTGTTTACATATTTGTTGTTTATTTTCGATTCATCAGCCAAGTGGAATGAAAGCTTGTGACCAACTGCTGCCCAGCTGTGGGCACTGGCCGAGGTTATTGGGCCCCGTGCTGGGGCCACGGCAAAACGTAGCGCGTCCGTGACCGGAAGTCAAGTCGGCGACACGGGAAGAGGGAGTCTTCTTCCGACAGCGTGAGTGACACCGGTCAACTACCGCATCGGAAACCGGCCGTGTCACCAGGTGGAGCTGCGGACCGGAAGAGGTCTTCGGAACTCTTGCAGGGTGGAACCGGAAGGTGGGGATCCATGACCTTGACTGGTGGGCCCCAGTTCGTTGGTAACAGGCAACAAGCACGGTAGCAAGACCTTACACGTTCCGCCTGTCCGAAGCCGAACAAGAGCGATAACGATGGACATGACAGTTACGAGGCGCTGTGTGCTGCACGACAATACACAAACGACGATCGTGACCACCTTCGGGGTTTTTTGGCCACGTGGTTGGCAGTCAATCACGGATCGGTCTCTGCGAAGTGACCCAAACACAGGGAAACGCTTCTGGGACACTCCCCTAGACAAAACCCATAGTAAAGGCCAAAACCAATATATATGAAATTTGGTCTGGTCAGGTTTTCTCATTAGTGAGTGTGTTCAGCATCCTCTCTGGCGTCCCTGCGCCAGATAGATGTCCGAATCCCACTCACGTGTGAAGCATGGCGCAATAGAAATCTGACCTCGCTGGCCATTTGAGCAATCATGTGGCAAGCAGTTTGATGTTGAAACATCGCATGCAACTGGAAAATACACTTAACCTGCAGATTGCTGACCCCTAGACAAGCTGCAAAATGGAGTTTTAGGTGAATGTTGCGTTGCGGTGACCACGTGGTCACCCCTGACCAAGCGTTGACCGCTCCGAACACTCACACTCACCACTGACGAAGACCGTGAGATCGAAAGGGTTTTGGTGAAAAACATAAAACCTTGTATTTTATTTGGAAGTGCTGGTAATGTCATCAATGCCATCAATTAAATTTAATACAGTAGATAGATAGATATTTTATTATCAAATAACATGTAGGGTCTGTGCTGAAAAGTTACTTACCCCATTATTTAAATTCAGATGTGTTCATCATTACAATACATTATTTTACGGGACATTGGGAATCTTTAGAATCTTGGGAATCTTGGAAATCTTGTGGAATCTGGAATCTCACAATTCGGCTAAGATCTCGTGAGGATTTTTGAGATTTAACTAAGATTCCTAAGATTTAACAAAGATTTCCAAGATTTAACAAAGATTTCCAAGATTTAACAAAGATTCCCAAGATTTAGCAAAGATTTCCAAGATTCAACAAAGATTTCCAAGATTTAGCAAAGATTCCTGATATTTAGCAAACATTCCCGAGATTTATTAAAGATTCCCGAGATTTAGCGAGATTTAACTACGAGTAGATCATTCAGGTATTTTAAAATCCAAACGCCAGCATCCACGTTTCGGTACTAAAACTTGTTTCCACTTTCAGGCTAAAACAATAAACATTCGGTTTGAAAAACAAAAAAGACGCAAAAACTTTAAAATGCACGCAAACTTAACACCAAGTGAATTCTGGAGGTGCCAAAAAAAGAACGGAGTGGTTAAACCCAGAGAATTTCTCTGGGAATAACCCATGGTTAAACCCAGAGAATTTCTCTGGGAATAACCCGTGGTTATTTCCAGAGAATTTCTCTGGGAATAACCCGTGGTTATTTCCAGAGAATTTCTCTGAGAAATTCCCAGAGAAATTTTGTGA
>JAQIXU010001070.1:0-20978 GCA_034701245.1 Strigamia transsilvanica | reverse complement strand
ACATTATTTTCCGGCTTAATTATTATATAACCGTTTATTATATTGTCGTTTTATACGTATACATGTAGGCTACATACAGGTACATGCATCTACGGTATGTACTATCGAACAGTGCAACGAAACACCACGTGTTCTGAAATGTAGCCTCAGAATAATAACTTAAAGACCATAGAAAATTCGACTAATGGAGGTTGGGAGCCAAAAAGTTTCCGAGTTGAGATCTAAAATACATTGGTCTTACAAATGTCCAAATTAATTTCCGATTACATTAAATTGGTCCTGTTAATGCAGAATCAATTAATTTGCCTGTGGCGCCGGGCCTGATTAAACGTCTAAAACAATATTGTATTTGCTGGTTCGGGTTTTTTTTTTTTTAAATTCCATTTTCTTCTATTTCAATGTACCTAATTTGTTGCCCCGATTCGGAACTACTTTGCCTAGAATGCATACTACTATAACCGGAAGCTTTCGATTGCTGACTCGTGCAACTTGAATTACGAGAATGTGTCATTTCAAACTCTTCGTTTCCAACACTGCCACCGCCACCTGCAGCTGCCACTTCATTCACTGGTTGCGAAGTGGTGTTAGTAACCAATTCTGAAAAAGAAAAAATAGAACTAGTTCAGTATCAATTTAGTTTCATTAATTTACTCAATTACAATTAAATAAATGCTGCTGAGTCTAGACAAGTAAAACGAAAGGGGAAGTGTTATTTAATAAAATAAAACAATCCAATACCAATATCAGATAAAACCGTTTGGTACTTATGATATTTTCCTCTTTCCCTTTCACAGAACAGTGCTATTATTATAAATTATCATTTTCGTGGTTTAAAAATGAAATAATGGATTTTTTTTTTGTACAACTCGATTTGTTTACGAGTTGGAACCAGTTCAAAAAAAGTGAACGGAATGCGAATTATTATATAATATTTTTTTCCCCTTAAATATACTCCTAGTTACGTCACCTTTTGAATCTTGTTATTCGAGAATTTTTATTTCTATTCATCGATTTTCCTGGTAGAAACCAGTAAACCTGAATGCAAAGTTTTTCTGCATTTTTATCGCAATCGTAAACAAGTACGTCACACATTTTTTATTATCTCTAAGTTCATCGATCAATACTTAAAAAATAAATAATAAAAATGCAAATTTTAGACTCGGTAAACAACAACATTCAAGCAAAATCAAAACCCACGCTTAATTCGTCCAACGAAATGAACAAAAACACTTTTAAAGAAACGACAAAAGTCGACGAATTGCACGTGGGATCGATTTTTACAAGTACAATCCATTGAGAATTTCATGGTTTGTACCGGAAGTTAACACATTTGGTCGGTGTTTACGAGGCAAGCTGCCAATTCCACTGCTTCCACTTGTCAGACTCCCACTTCCACCTCCACCTATTTGTTCATCGCGTCGTAATTCTTCCTGACTTTCACCTGGCAGTGATAAAGGTCTCGTATTTGGACTAGAAATACAAAATAAAAATAAAAAACAAAACTAAAGATTTATTTTTTAAAAACAACAATTACACTTTAAAACATGGATCCCCAGATAAAAGCGTCATAACGATGCTAATACGAAGCGTTGAATTATCTTGCCGATGTTTAGCGTCGTAGCCTTCCAATAGATAATTCCTAGACGTGTTCCCCGATCCGGCAAATTCCGCCAAATTCACATCGGCAAATCCTAATTTTTGGAATGATCGTCCACCTTTAAGCTCCTGCAAATTTTTTTAAAAGAAAAAAGATTAATTTTTTTTCTCTATCTCATCCGTATCAAAATCCATTCATTTGTAGCAAATTATTTCTAAGACGTTGATTCATTAATGATAAATAATTATTTTGACCTCTAATCAAACAGCACAACAAAGGTCCGATTTTATTGGTAGAAAAACACCCTCAGGTTCACATATCACAACAAAAAAAATTATTATTATAGTGACCTTTGGATTTTTCACAAAAAAATGACATCACCGGATTAGATAACAAAACAAAAATAAAAAAAAATAAAACAAACCAGTTTAAATTTCACATTTCGCAATAAATTAACATTGAAATGAATATTTCATATAATCGCTAATTACAGTAATAAAACCCAATAAAATAAAATTAAAAGAAAAAAAAAATACATAAAAAGGGGTCACCGAATGTGTAAAATTCGATTCGAGAAACACCTATAATTGCAATGACACGAGTATTTACAAAATCACCTTGTGATAAGAAATAAAAGCTAAAGATTAAAAAAAACACAAAAAAAATTAAAAAATGGGCCCAAGGATCAATCATTTTCAAAAGGCTTTTGTAAGAATTTAATCTTATTTCATCGGCTAAATCTATTGCAAAAGCACAACTTTCTCACGACGATTATATTTATACCTTACGAATAGAAACTCGGCAAATACATGGATCTAAAAGTCCAGTGTTGGCATTGGCACTCATCTTGCACACAAAACTGAACTTTGCATTCCATTTGACACGATGCTTTGTCACCTCTTCTCTGAAAATAAAAAAAACATAAAATAAATGTGTTATATAAATAATAATGACGTCTGACATTAATCATGTTGTGGTTTCACTTTGATGGCTGACACAAAAATCGTAAAATCATTTTTTTTTTTTCTATTTTGCTTTCTCTTTATTTTGATTCCATTTTTCGACACAATGACCGTTGCCACGGCAACGGCCATAAACAAGCCGTTGTTCGCTAGCATTCGCTCGACATTTACGTCCATTTTGGATTGATTGCTCCACGAAATGTCGTCCATTTTAACATTTTTCAACACTAATCTGTTGATGTAATTCAATTTATTTTCCAGATTCATCCACTTTAGGACGAAACGACTCCAAACCATACTAAATGCACGTTGCATAATAATTTCCACATTCCAAACCGAAATTCTCACTTTAATTTACATAATAAAATCAACTCTTTTCATTACTCCCACACCAGGTGGCGGTTTGCCCCCCCCCCCCCCCCAATCCCACTTAATAATTATCCAAAACATCATTTTCACAGTAAAAATTGAAAGAAAGAAAAAAAAAAAAAAAATGCATTTATTTTTACCACATCCAAGATCTTTCTCGAAAATTCGTTTATTTTTAGATATTATATCTGCCCCAGTTGCTTCTCAGCACTAGAAGCCCCACATTCCAGCATGAGGTAACCTTCATCACAAATAAATGTCATGGAATGTGGTCCACGAAGAGCCTCAACTGGTTTTCCCTACTAACTTCATGAACTAGTCATCCATCTCAATCTAATATACACGGGGATTGCTCTTTTGCGCACATTTTATCATGTAATTACAACAAAAACACAGCAACCTTTGACAATCCCACGCAATCCGTCGCGAGTAGCGAAAGACATACGTCATGTAATGCTTTTATTTGCTTCTAAATCTCCTAAATCCGATAACTATTCGGCACACCCAATACCGATGTATTAGCGAACAAACATCGGGAGATTAAAATAATTTCTTCGGGCGAAAAAAGGGAATTAAAAGAGCAATTTCGTGAGAATCCTGTTTGATGGGCATCACTTAAGATCTAAATAGGGCTTGCTATTCAGTGGATGACTTGTAGTTAAGTGGTTTTGGTTACTGGTGGGCCCTAAAGCCTTCCAAAAAGCGTTTTAACTAGACAAAAAATAATAAAAACTTCACAATTCTAAATTTCGAATGTGAATTTCATCTTCTGCTTTCGGTTCCAGTACGCAGGCGCACAAATTATAAACCAATGCAACATTAAGGAATTTCACGAAACATTATAATTTCACTTGTATTATAATCCAATTTTAAAAAACCTAAGATTATAACACAAGACGTGAGGATCTTATTTTTTAGTTTAATCAAACTTGATAGTCCAAATCACCACTAGGGCGATGCAACTGTTGAGCCGGTAAATCGTCAAATCAGGCGCCATTTGCAATAATCTTTATTTTTCAAACCTACACCAGTCTGAACAGGATTATTTCTACTTACGTTATATAACCCATGATTTTAACCTTTGCACATCATGCACAGTTTAAACGAGTTATTTATTTGGAAATAATTTAATTGCGTGAAACTCCTTATCATTCAGATACCCTTTTATTTGCGTGTACAAAATGTCTTGTTTATTGAAATATGAAAACCCTCACAAACAGGTGTTGAAACGTCACCACCATCTGACAACAACGCTAGTCAGCAATAGTTGCCAACATGTGACATCCTCGTCTAACGACATGGGATGTTTTTCCATCTGTACAAACATGTCGTAACAATTAAAACGAGCTTTGTTTACCCGTGATAATTTGTTCAAATTGTCTCCGGAGTCTGGAGACAAACAAATCGAATGTAATAAAAGTTCAGGATTTTGAAATTATATTTCTTTTCCTCAATTTAGCAGACGGTACATGTATAATTATAAGTAGTAGAAACTCCACTTGTCCTCTTATGTCATTAATTCATTTCCCTATATCTAAATTACCATAATTAATGGCAATTTGTCGCGCTATTAATATTAATATTAAATAGCAAATTCCACTTCTCCGTATGAAGAAACACTAAACAAATGTCTAAGCAATAAAATCCTCCAAGACCTATACATAGCCGTGCTAAATCTTAATACACCTATCAACAGGCTTGTAATTACAACGTTTATAAATACACCCGCAATAAAACAAAACGTGCGGTCAAAAACTATGCGCACTCAAACTTTCTGTTTTTACCGTTTTTTTGTGTTTCTATAAACCGATTGGACACGAATAACTGCCACAAACCATCTTTGGTTTTGGTTTTTACAACCGGATCCAAAATGGCCGCTACGAAAGTTAGATCGAGTGGCAAAGTTTGAAATTTCATGAAAGTTATTATTTATTTCTTACGCGAAAGAAATGAAAGTAATTAATCGAAAAGAATTGAAAGTAAATGAAAGTAATTATTGCTTATCATCACTTAAGTCATCAACGACAACGCCATTGTCTCCCATAACTACTTCAGCCACCGCGATATTACTAGAGTCGTAGAAAGACTTTAAATTGCCAAACGGTTCTTGAATAGACGCCAAGAAGGCATCAATGTGTACCAATTCTTGGCCCGTTCTGGACCAAAGGGCACGCGCTGCAAAAAATTGACCAGAGGCTCTGGTCAATTTTTTTATTTTCATTCTTTTCTTTTCTTGGGCTAATATATTTCATTTCTTTCATTTCTTTCCGTAAGAAATTATTGAAATATTTCGCGTAATTTAAAACCCTGTCGAGTGGTCAAACTTTCAATCTTCCTAAATGCTTTCGGGCGAAATATCCACCACCTAAACCGTGAGTAAATGCATTATTACACTCAAATAAGCGAGCCAGCGTCACTATCCGTTGGTTTAATCGAAGAATTTTTTATCACTATTTACTCGCAGTTCCGTGAGATACAAAGACTACACAAGCAGTTTAAATATGTAGTTTAAAATGCTGTTTAGTCTAAATTACTTTATGAATACACGTAGTGATTGCGCGTCTTTAAAACGTGTTTTGGAACCGTTTTTAATCTCCAGCTTGTTTCAGCGTCTTTAATGGTTCATTTTGTGTAGATTAGTGTGCCATGTGTGGTCGGGTCATTCCGTTCGGCAGTTATTTCGAAAAATAAACCGAGTCTAATCGCAGTATGCACCGCAAAACACTCACAAGTATCTATAAAACGACCAAACTCTAGTCAAAAACTAAAACAACCGACGCAGTGCAGCACAGCCTCAATTGTTGCCAGAGAACGTTTTGCGCGTTTTAATTACATTTAAAAATTAAATTTAATTATTCAGAAAAACCGGATTAAACGATCGTTGTCTTGGTGCTAAATTCGAACTGCGCATCCCATTCTGCGCAGACGATTTTCGAATTCCAGTTCATAATTAGCAGGATTAAGCTTAATATTCGGCCAAATAATGCTAAATAAATCAAAGTAAACAACAATATTTCAGTACCATGTTATAAATTACTGGTATATTGTTGTTTATTTACATTATTTCACACTTTTAGGCCTAATATTAGGCTAAATTAGGACTGGAATTAGAAAATCGTTTGCGCCGAGTGTTTGTTTAATCCAGAAAATTAAATTTCCCGATACGGAGGAGAAAAAATTATTTTTTAAATTATTGACATACGAACCAACACACAGGGAATTTTACAGCTCCCCCATGAGAAAATCTTTTTTTTTTTTTTGCATTTTCCCCCGACCTATAAAAAAAATAGTGCATAATAAATAACACTTTATTTGGTCTCAGGAGCCAAGAAAAAAGTCAAGTTTGCAATTAACTCAAAAAGCACTTTAATACGCCTTCTGTCCTTAACTTTAACATCCAAAAATGCCCCCAAAAATGACTCAACATAAAACATACGGTAAATTATTTTGACGTAAAAACTACTTCCGTTGTTCCTTTTTCACTTAAAAAAAACAAAACAATTTAACTGAAACCCTCCTGTTTATGATGAATAATAATATTCCAGCGATTCTTTGATTTATTACACGAGAAATGACCAGCCCAAAGTGACTTTAGCGCTAATTTGTGGTTTAAATTGATGACTTAAAGTCAAACACGCAGCAATTCCAATTTCTCCCGCTACAAAAAAGCAGTTAATGTCTACGATCTGCACATGTGATAACGCCAGCCAATCAGATCCACTTGTCGACTTTTAATGGGTTGGTATCATTGACTCGCGGGTCCTTCAGATGTTCAGCAATTAATTTTACCAAAAAAACAGCTGGCAAAAATATTTCTTTAACAATTCAAAAATATTATTTTTTTTTTTAAATTATCCATTGACCATATCACACCTCGGTGCACTTGACCTTTAATATATTTCAAATTTTTCACATAAAACCAAAATATTTTCTAACCACGGCCTCCATAGCTCATAAAGCACGAATCAAACAATTTTCCCAACCAGCTATAATTGTGCGCACACTATGACGCAACCTTCTCAGAAAGATACACATTATTAACTAACACATTGCACATCTGTCCGAATGATCGAGTGTAGGAGCAAATTACATTCTGTGCAAGGAATCAGGCGAGCGCAACAAACAGGAAGCGAACGAGATATAGCACACAAACACCCACTCACATATCGACACCAGGGAAACAGCAGAAACAAAAACAAAAATATCAAATCAAATCCAAATTATTACTTGTAATCACCACCACCAGGTGTTTCCCTAATCGATCGGCGCTGCATCTGTTCGTGACTAAGCCTACTCAACATGGAATGATCAACGGGGAAATGAATAACAAGAGCGAGCAAGCTGGATTTTCTATTAACGATGAGTCAGGAGGGAGCTAAGGACACGTGCACTTGCACGTATACAAAAGCCATAGAACGAGACAGCGAGCGATGAATCATTTTACTCGTAACGGTGAATTAAAGAGTCCGCCGCCGTTTTTTTGCCTTTTCAAATTCGAAAAAAGACGTTGAGGAATTTCAAATGCGGACGTTGAAAATCCATAAATTTCTGCTCGTTTCATGCGGGCCATTTTTCTTCATATAAGAAAATCGATTTTTCGCGATTTATTTCGTGTAAATCGTTGAACTCTTGTCAATTCTGACAAGGGCGCGGGAGTTTTGGGTTGGGGTTTGGTTATTTTGATTTTTATTACAAATCCGTTCGATTTTTATTTTTATTTTTATATTTTTTTGGGTATGGGGTGTGGTGTGAGTTTTTTCCCGTTCTGATGCCTCGATGCGGGAATTTCAAGGTTGACTTGAAATAGTTTAAAGGGGACACACTTTAACGTTTTTTTCTAGCAATTTATTTACAATTTAGAAAATAATCTCCCAAATAAATTAATCCCAAACTGTAAACTGAGTCACTGCATTCAATTACACTTGTTTTTCTCTTTTCTCGAATCTGAGCGACGCCATTTTGGAAAGCAAGTCATAAGTTTGTTTATTGTTTTTGATGTTAATACTGAACAACAAAAAACTTCAAATTTTCCCGTTCCAATTTGTAGAAATCAAAAAATTTCTTGGAATACAACAAAATTCCCACTCCTGATAATGGGCCAACATGTTTCTGATGTGACACTTGAAAGTTATTGACTGATAAGGAACCAACTCATCATGTGGACATCTCCACTCACTCCATTCCCACTCGCCCCATTTTCGTGCGAAAATTCAGCAGCAGCTACGACTGAAATATCAATTTTCTTCCGGAACAATTTTCCCACATTACGACGCACCAAACCTTGAAATTTCTTACAAAATACAAAAATCCACCATAACACTGATAAATTTTAATTTCTCAATCTATTTCTTCATTTTTTTTTATTTTTAAAATTTAAACTAATTTCGATTTTAGACCTTGAAAAAGCAAAATTAGTTCCCATCAGGATTAGTCACATCAAAACATCTGCCTAAAGACATGATTTCCAAATTAAAAACTTCATTTGCTCGCATTATCTAATTAAAATAGGAAAGGCGTGTCACCCGCACATGCTTTCTAAATTAAAAACAATGCTGATATAATATCCAATTAAAAATATATATATTTGGCGAAAACATATTTTCCCCGCCTATAAATCACTCCTACAAAACAAAAATCACTTTTATATACAAGATTAAAGCCACGATTAAATTCTTAAATAAAAATAATAAAAAGAATTCTTGGCACTGGCACTAAAAATCTCATTCAACTCTATTTACTTGATCTTTAAGGCTTTAAATTCAAAATCCCTTTTGAACTTCCCACTTTGAATTCAAATTCTGCTTTTTAATTTAACCAAATCACCTGATAAGTGATAAAACAAAATAAAAATATTCACCATTATTAAAAAAAAATTAATAATAATAATAATAATAATAATAATAATAATAATAATAATAATAATAATAATAATAAATGCCCCTTTCGTGAATTTTTTCAACTAAAACAAACAAAATGGCACCCAAATTTGAAAATTATCGCACAAATCAATCATTTTTATCATCCCATATGAACAGGCATTGCATTCTTTCCGATTTTAATTAATTTGTTTCGATTTTGCAACAACCCAAACAGAAACATCTACGTCACCCCATTTTTAAGGCTTAAAATAAACTTTTTCTTCAAAAAAATAAAGAATAAAAATCCATTTTATTTAATTTATTTGGTCCCTGCATTCACTCATTATTACCCAATCATAAATTTCACTTTTCCGCTTCAAATCCAGCACCCATCGCGACCATTTCCTATTTTGTGCAGATACAAGGAAGGACAGACATTTCAATCAATTACCGCGACAAACTCAAAGGCCCCTGTCACGAAGGGGCTTCACAAGCCTCTTATCCTGTAATTCAGTCAATGAACTCTAACTGTGACCCGGCCCAAAGCCACACATAAATTCAAAAAAACCTTTTCCCATTTACACACAAATAATAAATGTCCAAACCAAAGTTAATGCCCGGCTTTCCCCCCTTAAATACAATTCGCCATATTCAGTAGAGTTTCGTTTATCCATACCAAAATTGTTACAAGTTAATTTCTCGAGCTCTGACACACATGTGTGTACATTTGTTTCATTTGCAAGACGTAAGAGGATTAAAAATAACATAAAATACGGTAAATAAAGGTCGACTTACTTGGATGAAACCTCCGTGAAATTGCCTCCATCGAGTAAGCGTATTTTAGCGAATAGAACAGCATTAACAAAAGTCACAGACGTCAATTCATCAACTTGAAACTCCACTTGAAATTTATACTTCTTTTTTTTCAACATAAACGTCATGATGTCAACCAATCTTGTTACACAAACACAGATAAAGTTGTCATCTTTAGGCGAGCTTTAAATGCGGTGTGTTGTGTTTTTCGTAGGGTGCAATTTTTTTTTTCCGGAAAATCGTCTGAGGAGAAATAATTATTGTAATCAAATGAATGGAGCGGTTATGGTGCGAAATCGCCGAAGATAAGACGAGAGAAAAATATATATGTATTGCTGATTTGAGTTGCAAAATTGTTATTGCTTCATTACGGCGCTGTTTTACCCGGGTTCGAATTTTCGGCTTGTGCGAGTGCAATTCCACGACGAGGGGCTGGTTGAAGCGCGTCTTTGGTCGAGTACAGATGCAAAGTTAAAGTTCACGAGTGAATTCGGTGGAGCACAGAAGTCGAAACACCTCGCCACATTCAACCACTGTTTTATGAATGGCACGATGGCACCGCCACACTGCAACGGCAACACTGTTTGGACTTCGATGGTGGCGACCTCTTATAAACAGTTTTTTTTAAAGTTTTTTTTTTAGTAATTTTAATTAATGTCACATTTAAAGTTGTAAAAATAAAATAAAAAGGTTTATACGTGGGTGATATAAGCTAGAAAGTTGGTTTTGCAAGTTGCTCGTTATTGAAGATCATGAGTGTTGTTTTTATTTCTCAGATTTCATGCGGGGATTGTACAGTAAATGACGTTTATCTAACGTGCTCTTTATTTGGATCTATTCCGATCAACAATGGCGGCGCTCACAAATTGTTTTCATCGGGGATTTGGTGGCCGGTTTCGGGGTTTTCAGCGTTTTCTGTCGACTCATAAAGACCCATTTGTAAAGGAAAACAATTTTTTTTTAATATTTGAAATTATTATTATTATTTACAGTGTGTATTTAATTTTTTTTAAGGGTGTGTCAACATCTGCAGATGTCAAAAAAACACAAGCTGAAAAAATTGCCAAAGGATTGCCAACAAAATTTCCAATTGCTGGCGTCAAACATGTTATTGTCATTGCATCGGGGAAAGGTGGAGTTGGAAAATCGACAACCGCAGTCAACTTGGCATTAGCCATAGCTAAAAACGAAAAAGTAGATTATTTCGAAAACCATTTATAAAAACAGAATGTATACTAACGTTAAAAATGGCCAAGAATAGGAAAAAACTATTGGATTACTCGATGCGGATGTCTACGGTCCATCAATTCCTCAAATGATGAATCTAAGCGGCAAACCCGAACTAACACATCGTAATTAAGTTGTTTGAAACAAAATTGAAATGCCGACTAAATGTCTGTTCTTAATGCAGAGAAGTTGATGAAACCTTTAACAAATTACGGAATAAAATGGTAAAATCAAATTTATTGATTCGAAAAATTGTCTAATTCATATATTTCATAGCATGTCCATGGGTTTCCTTATCGAAAAGAACGACGCTGTGGTTTGGAGAGGTTTAATGGTCATGTCAGCAATTCAGAAATTTCTAAGACAAGTAAACAAATCGTCATGAATGTTCCACGAAAATGATTTGTACATCTCTAGGTTGCGTGGGGCCCGTTGGATTATCTGATAATAGATATGCCACCCGGCACAGGTGACACACAGTTATCGATATCGCAGAATATTCCAATATCAGGTGGTTGTTGTTTTTGTTAAAATAGTTAATGTTATATTAATTACTTTGATTATTTTTTTCATTTTAGGTGCTGTTATAGTAACAACTCCACAGGAAGTTGCTCTTCTGGACGCACGAAAAGGAATTAAAATGTTCAGGGATGTTAAAGTTCCTGTTCTAGGAATAATTCAAAATATGAGCACTTTTTATTGCCCAAAATGTAATCACGTGACTAATATTTTTGGCCACGACGGTGCTAAAGCGCTTTCTGAAGCCGTCCTAGTGGAATTATTAGGCGATATTCCACTAGACGTTGAAATTATGCAAAGTTCCGATAGTGGTAAACCCGTTGTGGCCACGCGCCCGGACGGCTCGCAGGTATTTAACTAATTCAACCGATCTAACGCGGTACTAGAAATGATTTATTAAATTACAGGCGGCTTATTATAGACGGATAGCGGAAAAAATAGTTAAGAAGTTACCAGCACCGTTAGATTAATTTTTATGTATTTTCGTGTAATTATTTATAAAATAAAGAAAAAATAATAAATTTTAATCGCTATTTTAATCCTGCAATGCAAACATACATAATAATCATAAATTTAAAAAAAAAACTCAAAACCCACATTTAAGAAACAACTAAATTGAGTAAATCCAGCAAAAATTGATTCGGATCAGCAATGTCGTTCAATAATTCAGCGACATCGCAAAACTCAGCAAAACTCTGACATGGCAGCGCTTCATCTTGGTACGCGAGAAGCAATCGGTCGCCCATTTCAAGAAGGGCAGGATCATTCGTGCGAATAAAATTCGCTAATGTTGACGGCCAATCAGATTCGCTCGACACTGGGACCTTCTATTACCCCAAAAAAAAACAAAAATAAAAATCAAAAATCACAAATTACAACCTCAAATCTAAACAAAACAAACCTTAAAAGCAATTGAATACAATTTATCCATCAAAAAGAAAAACATCAAATATGGTTTGTAAACACTATACTCCTTCACTTCACTATCGCTCAACCTAAACAACAAAAAAATTCGATTAAAACAGAAAATATACACACAAATCGATAAAAATTACTTAGCAATTCCTTGCGGAGCTACATGTCGCACATGGGCTAATACGAGCAAGTGTTTTAAAAATATGATTCGATTCTGCTGCCATTTAGCATAGGAATGAACCACGATGGACATCACGCACCAGTACAGTGGCCCTTCAGCCTAAAAAAAAATTATTTATTTATTTATTTATTTATTTATTTCCGTAAATTAACAAAAAAAACCTCGTTTATTTACCTCGAAACACTTTTCAACCCATTTTTCTGCCGGCATCTCCAGAAAACTTGACAAATTCTTCTCTTCCCTCGGTGCACATCTGGTACTGCAATTAAAAATTCAAGCTTAAATAACTAAATTAACTAACTAATCGCTCGCTTTACGTGTTTATAACATATAGAGCCATGTGCAGAATGTACGGCAGCAAATGCATATTACTCTGCGGTCCACCGCCGCCACTTTCATCGCTGAACGATCGCTCTTGCGCAAATCGCAGTAGTAGCAACTTCAAATCATGAATAGTTGACGAATAATTGATATCTCGATGTCCAATACTCTCTTGAATGTAAGTATTATGTCTGAAATCATTAAAAAATCATTAAAAATCCTCGATATTGACCAACAAATTAAGAAATTACCTCGCTAAACAACTAGCAAAAACAGATTCCGGTACTTGTGGACCCCACAGCGGCAAAAGTCCGTTGCATTTGGTATTCGCATTCTGCAAAGCGGCACTTTCCCACTCATCCCGTCCTCTCGCCAGTCTAACGGCGGACAAATGACAATCAATGTGCACCACATTGAAGTGGGTGACGGTCGTGTACGCCTGAGTCTTTCTCGTTTTGTTTTCGTAATCGTCCGCATTAATTCGCTTCGTAAAAGTGTAAATTCCTAGCACTTTGGTCGGTTGAAATTTGTATCCTTCGCGACAAATAACGCAAACCAAGCCCGGTTCTTCGACTAACTCGTCCATTTGTTTCAAAATGTTACTCTTTGCAGTCACCTGAAATTGGTTAAAATTAACAAAAATTAAATTAAATAATTATTAAATTAATTACCTGTCCTTTTTCATTCGTGCACATGCCCAAGCCCGCGAGTTGTTTCTCGCGCATGGCCATCGCTAATCGTTTCTTCTCAGCTTTGGTTTGTTTACGCACTTCCTCGATCTTCTGCGCAACTGCTTGATTTTCTCGCAAAGCTTCCATCAGATTCTCAGCCAATGACCCCACGTGTTCATCGCTAGACACTTGTTCCAGACGATGCATTATGGGAATACATTCCGAACTGACTTTTACCTAAGAAAAAAAATCAAAAATCAATTTCATTGAGTGTTAAAAATGAGATTTCTATCGATTTTTTTCGGTACCTGCGATGCTTCGTGGCCTGTGCACAAACCACTTAGCATTCTCAATACGAATTTCAAAGCTGGTTTTGAAATAAATTCCTTCCATTCGTCCGAATCGATTAACAGCGCTGATCGAATAGGTGGTGCGTGCATTTGAATGTATTCCAAAGCATCGCCTATGATTCCTTCGCGTAAAATCAGATCTTTCAATTGATTTCCGTTAGGATTACGCTCGATTCCATTTGTCAAAACGCAAAAACTTTCCAACTGATAAAAACAAAAACAATTAATTACAGACCTATATGCGTAAACAAAAGCGGGACGATGGTTTTCTCCATCTGAGGCAACTATTACAATTCCCCACCACAAAAATAAACTATTTTTTTAGATATGTGTACAAAAATGTAATTTTCAGAGCCATAAACACACTTTTTATGTGCAAAAATGCACTTTTTATGAGCAAAAATGCATTTTATGTGCAAAAATGCACTTTTTATGAGCAAAAATGCATTTTATGTGAGCAAAAATGCATTTTATGTGAGCAAAAATGCATTTTTTTGTGCAAAAATGCATTTTATGTGCGCAAACGTGTCGATTTTTAGTCAATCATTTATTTTTGGCATAAAGATAATCTATTTCGACCCAAAAACCGCTAAAAACTGATTTTTTTATGCCGCCTCAGTGACCAGACCTTTGTCCCACCGCTACAATAGTTTACCAACAACTCGTTCTCGGTTGTATGTTCAAAATCGAATCGATTAAAATTAAGCGAAGGTTTAAAATAATTGACCAACGCGTGCATCTTTTCGAACGAGCCTAACGTCAAGAACGGCAACACCCGCAACAGCCTTTCTTGCACCCCTGGATTCTGTCGCACGGCGGGAGTTCCAATTTGTTGAAGGAGGTAATGAACGTCTTCGAGCGATCCACAAGTCTCCGCAAAATCAGAAAACTTATCTGGCGACTGAATACTAGCCTCCACTAAAATAGTTTCCATTACCTACAAACAACAAAATTAAATCAAAATAAACAAAAATAACAACAAAAATAATACACACTTGAAGTAATTGTTCTGTTAAAGTTGGTTGCCCAGGTTGCCCTTGCACCAAATCAGGGTCAGCAACAAGAAGCGTTTTCAAAGTTTGCAATTTCACAGTCGTTGCTTTCATGGACGGTTGCAGTAATTTGCGGCGATTACTTCTCACTTTAATGCAATAACTGAACAACCGCAACAAAACCATCAACAACGATCGACCTCGGCTCAAATCATTTATCGTACTCAATCTAAAAAAACACAAATTAATTAATTCTTCTTTCAAAATTAAAACAATTTCACAAATCCT
Organism: Strigamia transsilvanica; assembly: GCA_034701245.1. Classification (NCBI taxonomy): domain Eukaryota; kingdom Metazoa; phylum Arthropoda; class Chilopoda; order Geophilomorpha; family Linotaeniidae; genus Strigamia; species Strigamia transsilvanica. Next base: position 5,915 of record JAQIXU010001070.1, on the reverse strand, counting down.
ACCTCTCTAGCATCACTTCGAGTCCGCCACAAGAGCTCATAATATTCGCCATTCTGTAAACTTCTTCGCTATCGACTTCCTCGTCGCTCTTAGCGTCCAAAGTTTCGATAAACTCTTCCGTCGCGTCGCCCAACAGACCCCGCATTCGATAAACAACTCTCATGGCTTCCCCTTCGTTGTTTTCGGACAACCAAACCTTCTTGTAAACCTATTAATTAAAATTTGTTAAAACTAAATTCGAAAATTTTAAAATTTGAAATTCGTTACGTCTTTAACGGGTAAATCCAAACTGATGATTTTATTGCACACAAGTAACTCCATTCCGTTGTCATCTTCCAACAGTGCTACTAATTCGCAATCCTGGCAGATTTTGTTCTTCACGTCGCGCATTAAGGGACCGAGACCTGGTTCGGTCGAGCTGTATGGGTTACCCAACATTCTTCCTTGCAGGAAATCCTCTTGCTGCGGATCTTTTTCCAGCGTGAGGAAAAATTCTCCGATGTCATTTTCCTCCTAAAATGCAACATTTTTAATAAAAAATTTAAAAAATCTTTAAAAATGCAAATATTTACGGGATAAATTATCGAACAAAGTCGTTCGAATATGAAAACTGGAGTTCTGAAATCCTCCAGACCGTATTTCTGCACAGTCTCCACGCAAATCGACATGAATGCTTGCGTTTCCGTTTCGGTGCCCGTCGTCATGTCTTCCAGCAGATCCAACAACTTCTCTTGAGTTTCATCGATTAATTTGGTCCGTTGTACGACCAGTTTACGCAACGACAAATAACCGTTCAAAACCATCCCTACAAGTTTACTCTTGTAATGTTGTCGTATGCTCTCCTGCTCCAAAAACGACGACAACAATTCGGTCAACATTTTCAGCGCGTAACCTAATAAAACCCAAAATTCACATTTACATTTACGTACAATTAAAAAAATTAACTATTTTAATTATAAATAAACCTTGCGACAAATCCGAATTCAAAGTAGTCTCTTCCAAGTGTCCCAATTCGCTGATTTCCCTCGTTATGTGCTCGCCTATATGTGGCAACACGCCTCTCACGGCCAAGTAATACTTCCAATGTGCGGATTTCATTAAATTTTGATACAGGGCCAAAAATTCCGCCGCGTTTTCTCCCGCTTCACCAAGATCATCCAGATAAACAGTCAGCATATCCAAAATCTATAAAAAATAAAAAATAAAAATTAATTTTTAATTTTTAAATTTTTATTTATTTATTTACTTCTCTTTTTCGATTTGGTATTTGACACAACGCTTCGACCATATTACAAGCAACTTGGCGCGCAGCACGTGACGACGGATTAAACAGTACGCTGCGCAACCAAGTGCTGTCCAATAGCTTCAAGTGCAGCACATCTTTACGCGTTTTATCCCTCCATCGAATCCCGTATTTCTCGGTTAAATACTGCGCACGGACATCTTCCTTTTTCATCTTGCGACTCGCCAAATCGAGCCCTCGACACGGCGTGCGCTGTTTCCAAGACCGATACGAATGGTTGGCGTCACCCGTGAGCCATTTGTGCACGTCGACTCGAACTTCGGTTCCTATTTTCAATTCAATCAAATCATAAAAATAAAAATAAAAATAAACGTGTTATTTTCACCGGCTTTATACCTCCTGCCTTAACCGTTGCCATATTCTCCACACTTTTCTCCTTATTTTTCTTACTTAAAGCTGGTTGTGGTTTAATCAAAGACTGAAGGATCCGCAAACAAGGCAGAGTGATATTTTCCATCACAACCGGACTCCGCGAACTCATTCCGAGCAAGAATAAATTAACCACGCATCTAATAATCAAAAAAATCTCAAATTATTTCCTTTTCCACATCACATTTACTCGAAAAATTCACCTCAATCGTTGTTCCCAGCACGACTCTTCCGTCTGAACGGTAATCGACAACAACGACATCTCGTGTCGCACTGCAGCGGACAAATCGGGGCTCGTCACGTGTCCCTTAAAAGCGGACGAAATCTTCGTCATGAGTAAATTATTTAATTCGTCAGTCGCAAGCGGGTTATCACGAGTTAGAAGACATATCAGTTGTTTCACTTCAGTTCTAACCTTTAATTTAAATAAAAACAAATCAAAATTAATTATTATAAATCATAATAACACTTTTTTAATTACCAAAACAGCGCCACGTCGCAGATTATAATCAACCAACTCTCTAATCAAGCCTTGACTGCAAAGAATTTGCCTCATTCGAGTATTAGTCGCCATCGCACGCAGCAACGTAATGCAATGCTCAGTGGCGGAACTCGCACATCCGTAACATCTCCCGGTGGTGGCAATATTGTGTTTATCGTGACCGGCGAAGCCAACTTTTTGGGTCGGCGTGTCTTGAATCCTGGACATCGCGGGTCCTTGTTGCGCGGACAGTTCCTTTTGCTGGTAATCGTATTCGACCAATTCCTTACGGGAGGCCAAAACCTTTTGGATAATTTTGCTCAGTTCGTCGAACGACGCCTTGCAATCGCCACAATATCTCAACGCCAACTGCTGGATCGTTTTATTAACGCATGAATTCGAGGTTGTAGTGTTGCCGTTGTTGTCTTCTAGTTGGTGATCGAGTCCGTGTTCGTTTATCCGTAGTAATAGTGTCTGAAAAACGAATAAAAAAATCAAATAAATCATTTTTTCTTTAAAAACAAACGCAAATTTCACCTCTAACGATGGTTTATTAGCGATCAATTGTTTATAAACGCGATCGGCTTTCTCTAGGAGTGAATTAATCGATGTGATTGCTTTTTTCCGGTCCTCTTCGTTCTCGATCGGATCGACGGCGCAACACGGCTTCGCCATTAGCGTGTAATCGAATTTCGCGTATTTACAAAACCCGCACGCGTTGCACAGAAACGGATCTTTTTCGTCGTAATTAATCGACCTAAAATGAAACAATAAGGATAAAAATTCGTTAAAAATTCAATAAATAATTTTTATTTTCAAATTTTTCGAAATTTTTCGAAATTTTTCAAATTTACCTGCACTTTTGACACTGAAACACGTTTTCCCCACAATTGGCGCACACTCCAGGATTGGCAGGAACAGAGGCGCTGCAGCGAGGGCACTGAAGCGTCTCTGACGAAGCCTGCAAGTTTTCGTAGAAATCGGCATATTCAATCATGAGGTTGCACGCAACGATAGGTAACGGGAATTCAATCTTCAACTCGGTCTGACCGGCCGCCAGATGACACTTCTTCGCCTTGTGCCACATCGACGGTTTGTTCTTCAGCTCCACGACCGCTTGCACCGACCGGTTGTTATAAAACACATTGATGCTTCGCACCATCTTCGTGCGCTTCAAATCGCCGATCCGAAGCGTGATCTTGGCGATGCAATGGCTGCTCACTAACTTGATAATCTGCGTGGTCGTCGTGAATCTCGAGTCCACTTTAATGGCCGACAATTTGATGCTGGTGAAGGGGATTTCTGGATTGTTACACACGAGACAAGGGTCGCTTTCCAAGTAGTAGCCGTCGAATTCGACGAGCCCTTGAAGCGCGTTGTACATGTTGGCGTTTGGGTGGTTCGCCAGCACTTGATTCTGCGTTTTCAGCACCGACACGGCCTTGTCGATGTAATCTTTCGTGTTTTTCTCCGCGTGCGGCATTCGGAGTGTGAAATAACCCAATAAATCCACGAATTGCGCCGCTTTTCGTCCGTAGGCCGGCAGCTGCGGCCACAACTTCCAAAGCAAATCCAAAAGCATTTCCTGTTCCGCCACGTTCGAGGCGCAATACAAGCCGTGGAGGAGACTGTGCGCTTGCCATCGAACGGCGGTCGAATTCGACTCCAGTAGAAACGCGCGGACAAAATCGACCAAAACATTCCGATCGATCGATCGATGCACTTGCTGCACCAACGCCATGCATTGCAACTCTTCTTCCGCATCTTCGCGTTCCTTTTTCTGCTTCAACGGAGAGCTAATCGCCGGTTGCTGCTGCGGCTGCGGTGGCGACACCCCAAATCCAGTCGAGGAACCCGCCTAAAATTCAATTTAAAAAAATTAATTTCAAAATCAAAATAAAACGAATTTGACAGAACCTGAATCGAGTTTGATTTCGAGCCGCAAGTTGCACTTTGCAGCAACTGCAAAATGATCGCGGCGACGCCTTCATCCAGGTGGAAACTAACTTGGATGAGAAACGGCAGAACGGTATCGTCCTGCATGCAGAACCGCTGCCAATTCGTCGTGCGAGTCGTCGCAATTTCAGCGCACGATTTCAACAGCTCGATCAAATTGAGAAGCGAGTCGTAGGTCAGCACCACTTGCGTCGCGCGTTCGCACAGAGTCCGCACGGCCGACGCGTGCGATTCCAACGCGTGTAGGTCCCGGAGTTGTCGATAATGTTCTTTCGAGCCGCACATGTAAAGCAGCAATTTGCGCACTTGGCGGCGCACGAAAGGCGTCTGCTGAGTCATAAGGTATTCGCATAAACAGGGATACCAAGCCGAGTCGAACGGACCGGGCTCGAATAATTTGTGGATTTGGTACGGCAAACGTAGGACCATCTCGGTGAGCAGTTGCGGGTACGCTTCGAAAACGTCACTCGCGTGTCCTTTGACGTATTGACGCAGAAAGAAAGGCGACATGTCCGGTGGTGGATGAGGAGGATGCTGCTTGAGCAGGTTTCCGGCGACTACGAGACCGCCGTCTTCGGTGTGCGACTGTTTCGACCGCTCGAGTAAAATTTTGAGCACTTGTAAACAATACTCGACAGCATCGTTTTGGTATAGGAACGTGGCGGTGGTTGTTCCTATGAAAGACGACGATTCGGACGTTGTTTTGAATGTTGTTTTCGTTCGTGACATCATAACACCTGAAATTAAATCAATAAATTAATAATAAATCCAATTTTTAACAATTATTTTTATTTTGTTATACTTAATAATCGCATTATGACCAACTGGACTTCGTGTTGCGCGTTTCTATCGGCGACGTTCTTCGCTTCTTCGCCGTTGACGTTCAAAACGCTGATCAACGTGTTCAAACCAAACACCAAAACGATTTTATCTTTTTCTTCGTCGCCGTCCAAATCGGAGAAAAGCATCAACAAAACCTGTTTTAAATTTAAAAAATTAAAAATACAAATTAAAATTATCGATCATTTGATTTATACTTACTTGCATGAAAGGAATTGATCGAACTCCGCCGACTTGCCTCATTTCGGGCACATATTTCAACAACGATTTTAAAAGAGCCAAACGTAAGGAATGAAGTTTCATATTCGTATCTTGATCGGTTTCAACTTCGGATCCTTCTCCTTCTGGTTGCAAAGAAGTGCTCGGAGCACCGACAGAACTCGTTTCACTTCTGGCACCAGTTGTTCCGCTTTCTGGAACGTTATCGCCATACGCGCTGCTTCTGCCGCTCACATTTTGTTCTCCAGCCGTCGAATCGACTCCGCTTCCTTCGTCGTCGCTAGCCCCAGCAGAAGCCGTCGTGTCCGAATAATGACCTCCTTCCAAAGACGACACACTCTGTCCTTGATTGCCCACTGCTAAACCTTGCAATCCAGCCAAATTATTCGGAGGACCTGGTTGATCCTGCGATAAAAATTTGATTAGATTAACGTATTTCTTCCATTTGTCCGCGGGCTTCCATTAGCCCGCGGACCTCGAATAACGCGCGAGACTAATGTCACGTTTCCGAAACGTATCGGGGGAACGTATCGGGGGAACGAATCGAAAACGTATCGAGGGAACGAATCGAAAAGACATCTTTGGTTACTTGAGTATTTAAAGGAGCCAGGGAAAAAACATTCAATTTTTAGCTTAAAAATCGATTTCATCGTAAAAAATTCATCAAGGAAAGTCGAAATTCATGAAAAATTCATCAAATTAAGTCGAAATTCATAAAAAATTCATCAAATTAAGTCGAAATTCATG
>JAQIXU010001069.1:0-21000 GCA_034701245.1 Strigamia transsilvanica | reverse complement strand
TTTGGTCGATTTTGCTTGAGTTTTGTTAATGTTTGATTGATTTAGAAATTATGAGCCACTTTAAAAAAAATAATGAGCAACAAAGGCCGCCGCCCCCTTAGAAAAATGTTCATCCGATAGGATGAACTGGCCAGCTAGTAATCATTATTGTTGTTGTTGTTTTAGTTTTAAACAATAAACAACTGCTGCTATACTCGTACTTCACATCGTCGATCGAACTGAAATTCAAAATGGCTGCTAACAAAATGCATTTAAACGAGAAAACTCGTTGCACGGGGATTTAAACAACCTATTTAGGTCGTTTAGTTTTAACCGTTTAAACGATTGTTTAAACGCCTACTTAAATGTTTAAATGTTTAAATGTTTAAATGAGCTGAAAATAAACTACCTAAATAGTTCGTTCAAATCTCCATGGAACGCGTTTTCACGTTCAAATCGCATCTTGTTGGCAGCCATTTTGGATTCCAGTTAGATCAACGACGATTTGCAAGTAAAATATTGCAGCAGTTGTCTATTGTTTAAGACTAAACAAAATATTAATAATAATTAGGGCTAGAAGCTAACGCCTTATTACAAATACATTAATATTCAGGTTTAAGAAATTGTGAATGTTTTGAAAGAAAACGAAGCTAAAGTGTGCAGCACAGTGAAGCAAACCTTTCTTCTGGACACACTTATTTTTCTTTTTTTTTCTTTCACATACAAAAGTTTTTTTTCTCTTTAGGTTGACAGGCGGAGTCATTTTCCCCATCGATTTACATAATTTAGATTTCTCGAGTCGATGAAAATGTCATTTTACTTTTGATGAGTGCAAGCACGGTGCAAGTTTGTTGCAATTTAGATTGATGCAGTGATTTAATGGGATAAATTTGAGGTAAAACGTTCACTCGGATTGTATGACGAAGCATTTAAACTGCCAATAAGCCTATTGGAATCTGTCCCTAATGCGTGCTCTCGTAAGCAATTTTCATAGTGAAACACTTCTGATTTCCACCCGATGCTAAGACTCAAGATGCGAAGAAGCAAATTGTGGTTCACGGTTTTTCTTCGACAAGCAACGCTCGCACCAATTAGGCGGAAATTTGTTCCTCACTGCAAAAACCCCCCGCTAGAAAAATTGGATGAATGCCAGTTGAGTCTGATATCTGCGAATTTCTTCGTCCGTCCATGTTATGATGAAAGTGAGAGGGAAAAAAAATTCACTTTTGTGCATGGCAATTTGCTAAGAACTAAGAAGTGTTCCAAAAAAAATAATTTTTTTTTTTTTTTTTTTACATTTTTTATTTTAACACTTGCGCTCATATTTTTGCTTTTTATTATTCTAATTTTTGTGGAAACGAGGAAAGATTATTTAAACGATGATGCAAAAAAAAAAAAAAAAAAAAAAAAAAAAAAAAAAAATGGGCACAAGATGGTGCGACATGGGAGAATGGATGAGGATGATGTGGCAGCAGCACGTCTCATTATAGGTTTGCGACTGCAACGAAACTGGAATTCAATTTCTTTTGTGGTGTCGCAACGGGTCTTGTCTACACGACTGTTATTCCACATCCGTTTTCAGACTACAAAAAGAAGAGGTTGAATAAAAAGAAAAAATAATCAATAGAATATCCATTTATCACGAGCATTCTTGCGGGACAGCAAGTGAGAAATTACCTAAAAGCAATTTTTTTAAGTAAAATGAGAAGAAGAAAAATCGATGCGAGTGAACAAATTTTTGGTTTACAATTTTTTCATATGTGCACTGACATATCCGGTTGTGTGTGTGTCATGCAGTGAAAAGGATATTCGTGCTGTTTTTATCGCGCGTTTTCAGCACCCAGTTGATGTGGATTGTGGACTTGGTGTTCCTCACGTCCATCCGATTTGTTGACAGCGAAGGAGCAAGTTAAACTTAAACTATTGAAAAGTGCACTAAAGTCGAGCTTTTATGTTCTAGGTGCTGCGTTCTGCTTGTCTGCACCATCAAGTTTTTTTGTTTGCTTGCGGGGTTGTCTGTCCGTAACGATGTTGCCAAGGATTAATCATCCAGAAACCTTTCTGACAGTCCGAGTCGTCGGTGCATCGTGTGATTAATCCCCGCTCCCACTTGCAATTCGATTACTCGGGTCTCGCGAGTGGGTGTTAAAATGCTGTGTTCATTTCGTGATGGTTCGAGTATTCACGGAGGAATTGCACGAGCCCAATCTCTTTACTAAACTCTATTTTTTAAATTGAAATTTAAATTTGTGATATTAAATTTCTGATTTAAGAAAGCAGATGTCAAAAGTGACATCTGTCACTGGTGGACGAGCCTTTCTTCGAATGGTTAGCGTTGTTGCCATAGATACGTCGAAGAAAGCCAACAAATCCGTTTAAAGCGGCCAAGACTTCAGTATTATTATTATTATTATTATTATTTATTATTATTATTATTATTATTATTATTTATTATTATTATTATTATTATTATGATAACCCACAAGCCATTTATGGGGCGATATAAAAATAGGAAATGATCATCCTTGGGTCGGTGTCATTAGGCCAAACTAATTCACACGGGTCGTAATGGGGGCGTGTGCGATATTAGCATCGGCGATGACCTTTGGGGAAGTTCCATCACGATGGTAGTGATTGGTCGTTGTAGCTGTCGTCAAAATTGCCATCCGATGACCGATTTATGGTGTTGTTTTATGGTGATAGCCACACTGTGTTTGTTGATCCGTGGCTTATCCAGCGCCCTTAATCGAACTGTCCTCTTTACCTTTTTTCTTCCTTTACGCTTTTATGGCCACGAAACTAAGCTTTACTCAGTCTTAGACGAGAAGTTTATACCTTCTTTCATTTGTCCGAGTCGTAAAAATTTCCACAACGGAAACCGGTGCAGATTGCAATTGAGCGCACCGATGTAAATCTCGATTGCGTTTGACGTTTTGCAATCTCTTGGACGACGACTCGTGTTTTATTGCCGTTCGGACACTTTGAATGGTTGAATTGGCCGCTGGAATGCGATGGAAATGAGCATTATTGCCTCTTTTGGAGAGGGCAAATAAATTTGTGGTTTGTTCGTGCGGTTTGTAACTTGTGCTGGGCTCTTGTCTCGCTCGAATTGTTCGAATATTTTGCTCGCAAACATTAAAAATTGTCTGATTTAGTTTGTATCACTTTTTGGATATTGGCTCTTGGAGTGATGAAGGTGGAAAGTTTGGACACGTTGAATTGGATGCGTATGTGAAATGCGATAACGATTCAATCGATTTTGATTGCTCCTGCACTCAGTGTGTAGTTTCCTGTCGGTCATTGCACGTGTCTTCTTTTCTCTCTATCTCTCTCTCTCCCCAGTTTGCGTGACTTGTATCGAAAATGGACTTTGCGCTTTGATTTTCGTCCACTTCGGGTGATGAATCGAGCTAGTCGGGCAACTAACTTGACTTTATTCTCTCGAGTCATTGACACGGCGCGTGTCTTTTTTTACGACCGGCTATTAATACGGTTTTACTTTAAACCATATAAATTGCAATCTTGCCCGTTTATGGCATAATTTGGCTGAAATTATAAGGGGCGCCTGCAATAGAGGGCGAGGCGGGTGCCATTTGGAATTTAATTGAGGCATAAGTCGTTTCCAAACTTAACACACTTATTTATGACATGTTGCTCGCTTTTTTTTTATTGTCCAAGTGGATTATGTGTGTTTGTTTGATGATAAAAATCGAAATTTCGGAGGAAGGTGAGCGAGTTTCATGCAGATTGTACTCGTAAGATTCAATTAGAGCTGCGAGTTGGCACAGAGGGCGTGTTTCGTACAAAATTAGTTTGCAAGGGCCACGGGTGCTGCGATTTAAATTTATAATCTCTTAATTACGATTTATGTGCTCGATATAGTTGGGCAAGAAAAGTTTGTTTTGCTCTCTGAGATTTGTTCATGCACGAATTGAAGAAAACAGAAAATTGACATTTATTCGAAAGTGCTCGACAGCTGCTACGTGTGTATTATAATGCTAGATTGATCATGCAATTATGAAATGTCGTTTGTCGTGGCTTTGTTGAAGCAAATTGAATTTGCATGATTTTATGCATGACATCTATTTTGCGAATTTAAAAGTGATTTTTACTTAATTGGATGTTGATTTTGAAATGTCGAGTTTGCGAGCTTTTCGACTTTGTATTTCACGTTTCTCATAAATAAACATTTTGCATTGAACATCTGAGCCTGAAGACGCACATGCTATACAAGCAAATGCAAATGTTGGCACAAACGCTTGACCAGCGAGATGAAATGCATTTTTCTAAAACAACACTTGGTAGCGCATCCCTGATTTCGAGTCGAGCATTAATTTTAAACAAATAACTCGAGTCAAGTTTGATTTTATTTGTTTTCTCGTTCTAATTTAGTTGATCCATCTGTACAGCTGTTTTTCCCCCTCTAAGAAAAACACGAGCCAGATATCCGTTTCGGATAACCAATAGGGAGTTAAAGGAGAGAGAAATCCGGTTAGATCGGCAGAAACAGAATGGCAAACTGAGAAATTATTTGCTGCAGCCGAAGGACGCGGGTGCACGGGCATGCAATGCAATCAGTTGGATTTTTACACTTTACTGATTTCCAGGCTAAAGTTGCTAAATTTTGATTAGATTTTTGGAGGTGGGCCGGCGAGGGGGTGAAATGAAGTGAGATGTATAAAGGGGGGAAACCAGAGTGTGAGTGGGGCCATTTTGTTAGCCGTCACATCTCGAATTGGCGCGTATCTCGATGTGACATTTACTTCTTCTGGCTGGCTTTCTCTTCGCCTCTTGTAAAGGCAACTCGAAAAGGCAAAGCGGAAAATTGGAATCTTGACTTGCCAAAGAAAAGAAAGAGCCCACGGAAACACCACTCGACGCACAACTCGCGAGCTGCAACTAAGTTTGGACCAGACTTAAAGGACACTTGGGATTCTTTTTTTTTGTGGATTTTTTTATATTTTATTTTGTATTGGGAGTCGCGCGGGATTATTTTATCTCAATTTGCAATTTCCATTGGTTTGTGCGGGGGAAGAATTATAGATATTGGGTTGTGTGGTTCGTGTAAAAGCAAGTTCGTGTTTTTGCTATAGGGGTTATTGGAGCGCGAGTTTGCTTCATTTTCTTTGGGCATTTTTAAGCTTTTTTTAAGCGAACAAAAGACTGCCAACTGGAGTTTCTTGACAAGTTTCACCAGGCGAAACCGTTCGGTAAGAATTTTTTTAAGGCACTTTGGGAACTTTTCACTTAGCATGCACGGAATTGTAAACGACAAAAGTCGATTGAATATGTAACGACACCCGTGTCGCTGGCAATCAAAGCTTTAAAGAACTGAAGAATAGAAACAACATTTAAATACGGTTGTGGATAAAAATTGAAGGCGATATGCTGGAACGGAAGAATTTAATGGTCGAGGATTCTTTTTTTTCTTCTTTTTTTGCTCGTCATTCTGGTAATTGGCTTCGTTATTGGTTATTTTTGCTACAAAACGCCAAAATAAAAATATAATTTTAATATTAATGAATATTTTTTTATTGCATTTTTTGTTCAGAAAATGTAAAATTCTATTTATTTCCCATAGGAACAACGCGGAGAAGGAATTTTAATATAAAAAAAATTGATTTTTCTTCTTCGATTTTCTAAATCAAAAATTTTAAAATTAATATATTTTTTTTGATGAACTCACAAATTGGACACGAGTAAAACTCGGGATTTATTCGACCCTGAGTAAAGTTCGAGGGCAATTTTTCTTTGACTGATTTGTCTGCATCGAAACCTGAAGGAAATGGCAGCTCCGTCTTTGCTCAGCGGGTTTCTTCGTTTGAATGGTGGCGGTGTACATGTAATTACGTTACCTGCGCATTGAAAATCGATAATCGCATGGCTGTCAGCGTGGGGGTATCAAAAGAAACGTCATCTCGTTAATGAATTGACTAAATTTGAGCAGTATGCGTCATTCGTCATTCCCCCCGCCTGCGTGCGCCGATATTCAAATCAAACTCTAGGGTGCAATTTTCAATTTTCTTTTTCTTTCTTCGTCTTTTGTTCTTCTACATTTGAAACAAGTTGACAAGGTCACCTGACCCATTTATCAGACGAAATCTGGTCTTGAGGGGGTTTGCAGATAAAAATCTGGTCGGGGATTCGCTGGCAAGTTTGCAGCTGTGGGGAAAGTTTGATTACAAAAGAGCGCAGTGATAGCGCGTTCTAAATAGTGGTGATTTGCTTCATCTTTGCGCAGATAAGTCGCGTCGCGTCGTTTGTTGGTGCTGGAGAAAGTTGCGGTTGTGCACGCGGCTTCCGCTGCCTAAAGGGTTGCGATTGACCGTTTGGCTCGAGCACGACTTCCTTTTCAGGTTTGAAAATGACACCCGAGTGCCCGACTGACCGACCGATCACACAATTCAACGGTTTCTGTTCGCAGCGAGATTAGAGGTGGATCGGTTGCCGCAAGGTGTTTGTTTAAAATGTGACAAATTATCAGTTTGCCACGAATTGTGTTGCTTGTCGAGAGTAAATGTTGTCAACGCGCTTTTATCGCCCGGAAACATTGCAATTGTGATATTTTTCAACTTGGAATTAAATTTTATTTTATTGCTGTTTTATGTTTTAGTGACGTCTTGTGGCGGCATTGCGAAACACGACAACAAAGACGCTGTGAACGAACTCAAGGTAGGTGATTATAGTTCTGTTATTTCCTCCAATGAGATGTTTGGAAAAATTACCTTTAGCAACTTAAAAAATGCTAAATCGATAAGAAATATTTTTAACATTTCAGCCGATAATTCTAATTCTAATTTTTTTAAAAAAAAGGAAATCTAGGCATTTTCTGAATGTGATGACAATTGTTGCCCATTGTCGTGGGCGGAACAAACGTGTCTTATGTCATAATTTTCCAAACATCTACTAGTATTATTGTAATATGTTAAAGCAGCTGCTGTGTTCACAGCTATGTGTCTTTCACCACAATTCCATTATGAGAATTCATGTGAATAAATTCGACAGTTAATGTTTAACCACCAAGATGATCGTAGGTTTTCATGCACTTCAACAAACGAGTTGGAATTATTGTAAAGACACAATAGCGAGCTGATTTTTGTTGGTTCGCAAAAACTTACTGAATGTGTTTTGCGATGACTTTTTCTAGCTAGTCAATAAGTATCACTGAAAAAATTGAATGCATCGGGGATGAAGTGGGTCGCGATAGATTGCTTGTCTAAAAAGTTTGGGAACTCCTGTGTTAAAGGGTAGGGGTTATTTATTCATTTTTCAATTATTGAACGGTGTAAAGGAAGTTTCCTTTAATATTTGTTGTTTATAAATGGTTGAGTTGTGGTTGTTTCATATTTTATAGTTTTAAAGTAAACTAATGGCTGATTAGAGATGTAAATAACGTGTTGTTCTGAATAGTTTTCGTGTTCGAGAGCAGACTGGTTTGAGTCTTTTCCCTGGTGACGCCATGTTGACTTGACTCACGAGTCGCGAAGGCAATGTGACATGATAAATTTGTATTTATGCGTCAATCTAAATGCAAAACTGAATTGCAAAAGGCCGAATTTGTTATCCATGTGGCATCAGGAACTAGTTGAACATTCCGACTTGTCGCTGTTGCCGTTTTACTGATTTAAAGGAAAAAAATTGAAGCATTTTCTCAAGGGTCTCCATGAAAGGCCGACGCTTCAATCAAACAACACATGGCAATCTTAATACAGTATTTTGACAAAGGTGCTTTTGACATATCCACTCGTAACAAATGCTTCGGAAGATCGAAAATCAAAAACGGCGCCTTGTTTGAGATCTGCGCAGCTATTTATCCTGATCCGCACCCAACCCCTGCAGATGTACTGTATGCTAGGGTTTGACCGATACCATAATTTTCCCATATCAGCCGATACGGATATTGTGCCCCAAATATCGACCGATACTGATTCACTTTTAGCAAATTTTCTTTGGAAAAAAAATAGTAAATTTTGCGAATTAATGAAGCAAAATATTAATTGTATGAATAACAAATAAATGATGTTACTTATGGCTTGTCCAATTATTGTACATAAAATCAATACTTTTAAAGAAAAAATTAAAATCTATAAAACAAATATAATCTGCAAAACAAATTTTACTATTTGTGGGTGTGCACATTACACATACAGTATGTACTGCATCTCTGACCAAACTCACAACTGATGTCACGATTTCGTCACAAAATAGTCACGTAACTTGTGCGGTTTTTCAAATTTTGAAAAATCGGTATCGGCGCAATTTATTTCACCAATATCGATATAGGTCAAACTCTAATGTATGCACGCTAGGGCGATAGAAAAGAATCAAAGAGCGACGCTGAACCGCTCTTAAGTCTGGGAGTATCTATCTGTTCTTAAGCACGTTTTCGTGTTTTTTGATTCCCTCTAATGCCAAAAGGTGCCATTTTTTAAAAAGCAAGTGGGAGAAACGCAGTTAATGGTAAGCCTAAGCGATTTTCTCTTCTTTAAAAATTGAGCACGGCTAATTCTTCAAACTTAAGCTCAACAGCAAGCTGGTTCGTTTCCGCCCAGATTCTCCGAGCCAGCTACGACAAGTGTTTCTCGAAAGACATCCGTAACTGGTGCTCATCGAGAGAAATATAGTTCGAGACTCTTTAATTAGATGTTAAACTTTGTCGTCCATTAGTGGATTATTTACATCCACAGAATTATTGTCACAAAATGTCGCGGGAAAAAGATTTAAAGCGAGGAATGAGTTGGAAATAAAAATTTAGTGGCAAGAAGGAAGACATGTGAAGAGTACCGATGGGACTAATGCGTTTTCTTTTCTTTGAGAAAGATTATGGTTTTAAGATGTACAACCCTCAGCTGAATTGCAAGGGAGCTAACCACTCACCTATTAAGCGAACTGAGCTTCTTAAAAAAAAAAAATTAATAAATAAAAAATGTAAGTTTTTTTTCCACTTCTTACTGAAAAAGGAAAGAGAAAAATAATCTCTGGTGTATTGAAGTTGATTCAACTCGGGGTTGTGAGGTTAATGGAAAACTCCTGTTACTTTACTCGCGTGCATTCTATTTATTTTTGACATTTGTTACTTGTGTGTACAGTATCAAATATGTACCACGCTGAATAAAGTATTTATTGCTGAATCTCGATCAATAGATAGTTCCGAGTGGATTAATAGTGCACTTAGATTTGCGATTGCTTGTGGAGTCGTCGACGACTAGGAATTTTGAATTACTTGATTTCAACAACTTTGATTATGCTAGTGAAAGTCTTGGAACTCTTTTTTACCATTGTGGGCAAAGAAAATAGGGGTTTCTTGGATCTTTTTAATGTTTTTATTTAGCCTGGTATTCAATTCCCCTATAATAACGCTATTTAACTAGCAAATGACTGCGGAATTTTCACATTTATTTCAGTCCTTTTTATGTTCTTTTGTTGAGTTTACCCTATCTACAGTTCGCGCCTGGTATCTTGATGCTAAATTCAAACTGCGCATGTCATACTGCGCAGACGATTTTCTTCTTCCAGTTCATATTTAGCAGTATTAGGCTTAATATTCGGCCAAATGTTGCTGAACAAATGAAAGAAAACAACAATATTTCAGTACCATGCCATAAATTACCGGTATATTGTTGTTTATTTACATTACTGGGCATTTTTAGGCGTAATATTAGGCTAACTAAGGACTGGAATTAGAAATTGTCTGCGCAGTTTGAATTTAGCTTCAAGATATCGGACGCAAACTGTAGTGTATTTAGTTAAATATTCTGTTTGCATTGTTGATGCACTGCAGCCAAGCCCTTCCAGTAGAATAATAAGGAGTTCCGCTTTGTTTGGAGTGCATTGTTCGAATCTTGCTGTTGAGCCACTTTTGCAGTGTTATTAGGGGTTTCCCAGACATTGTGATTGGTCCTCACGCTCAGGTGATCGACAAGAACCAATAAAATTGCCCAAATGTGACACACACACACACACACACACACACAGACAGACCTGGCTTAAAGCAGGTAGATAGACACATACATGTAGCGGACTGGTATTTTTTGCCCCAATGTGTTACGGACTTATAAGTTATAACCTAATATTGCTCTACTAAGCCTACAGTATATAATCTTTGCGCTTCAATGGTAAAGTTGGCGGACCGACTCTTTGAGAAACACTGCATTTTTGTATTTGCACTCCAACTGTACACCTACTCCATTGAAGTGTTAACAGTAAGTCACTATTCACCGTTCACTATCAGCGATTTGGATCCGTCGCATTTCCCTTTGTCTACCGCCATTTGAACCGACCTTGATATACCCACACACAGAAAACAATGAAGACCGCAAGTCACATTTGCTTAGCGTTGATTTTACTCAAGGCTCTTTATCTGGAACGAAATGAAAACACTAAGCGGGTGTCGCTTGTAGGACGCGGGTGTTGTGATTTGCAGTGTTTTTTTTATATATGTATTATAAAATAAAATTGAAAGTATGTTTAGTTTTGCGAGCGAATTTAAGAATAAAATGTTGAAGATTAGATTGAAGTGGAAAGTGGAGCTGTTTGTCGAGAGAAGATTTTAAAATTGCATATCTTTTGTACCTGAGTTTTTATTTGGGACTATTGGAATAGACGTAGAAGCAACATTTCACATCCAGGTGAGTGTGCGAAGATTAGGGGAAGATGATTGTAAAAAGGGAATTGGAAAACATTTGTTGGATGTTGTTGGAATTGGCTTTTTACGTGTATCAAGTTGGATAGTGTCTTAGTTAATGTCTCTCTGCTGCAAATCGTAAACATAAAATTTTATTTCCGCTGGCAAAAAAATCTAGCATTATTTCCTAAGGAGATTGTTGGTTTAAAATGAGTTTTTCTTTTTACTTTTTTTTAAAAACTTGGAAAGAAATAGAATGAAATGAGTTGCACGTGTACGGCGGTTCTCATTTAAGACTTAGTGGCTCGTCTCGAGTTAAGTGGGCACGCTTAATGAGTCGAGGATATATGAAACCGGACTTGTTGAGGTTGAGGGTGAAACTTGTTGTGGAAAAGTAGAATGAATTTTTGGATGAGTTTTGCTGAGTTATTTTCAACTTTGGTGGCCAGGATGTTGGCATGAAATATGTGTGTGTGTAAAATTAAAATATCGTGAGACTAAAGGTGAGCTAGTGCATTCTTTTCAGGCCCAAAATCTTTATTTTTGCAAATCGTGTAAAGATGAAAGAATTCTGCTAAGTAAATCTGAGCAATGTAAACAAGTTGAGTTTCTTGCAATTCCCATTGCATAATAAGAAGGGAATATGTAATTAGATTCTAGAGCTAATTAATCTGCTTAATTAAGCCTAAAGATTTTTGGTTGCTCGAGAGAGTAACATCGCTTAATAGATTAAAGTCAAAAGTCAGACTGGAGGTGGATTGTAAACATTTGAAACTTTAATTAGGTTTTGTGTCAATAAGGAGAGAATATGAGGATTTTTTTAAAAAGCAGCGCGAGTTTGTTCGAGTGTCGACATCATTAAGCATTGTTCCTCAGAGGCCATCAAAGGCCAAGCATTGTTTGCATTCATTGTTTCCTTTTATTTATTCGGATCAAAGGAATTTGTGCATTTCCCTGACCAAGAATTTGATAATTGCGAGCTAAGACAATGTCCACTTGCAAATTGGATTTATACGTAGTCATGGTGCACCGCAGGAATTACAGAAAACATTGGCATAAAGTTTACATGCATAGAGAAAATTAAAGGGACCGAGTCTTTGATCTTTGTATACTTTAAAGCAGCGGTTTCCAATCTTTTTAAGATTGTGTACTTGTTAGTAGAGGACGAGCCCAACGCCAAAAGTATTCGCCCACCCACTTTTTTTGAAACATTGAACTGATTAAATGAATCAAAACAACGCAAAAAATGCGATTAAAATAATTTTATTAATTGGAGATGATAGAGAATTGTCTGTTGGGCTCGTACAATATGGTGATGCATACCAGTAGGCCAATATTTTTGGGAAAACTAGTCGGATATGACGCAAAATATTGTTTTCATTATTAATTCGTCACTTATCACGTACTGTTAGCTCGCCATTCGCATACCAGTACCAGTTCGCGTACCACAGATTGGGAACGTCTGCTTTAAAGTTTTGCAGGCAAATTACAGAAATCCAAAAAACTGTTTAAATTGGTTATACGAAATGTGCTTCTAGTAATACTAATATTTATTTCAGACTAAGAGCATTCAATAATAAATAATTTATTGCACTCATTGCAATTATTTGTAGTGGTTTTTTTAAAAAGCAAACTCTTACGTATTTACTTAACCGATTTGAACGCGCTTAGTGGTAAATGCGATAATGTTTATCCTACGATTCGATAAAAAGTTTGCTCACCCTAGCTTTAAGCGGAAGATATTTGTTTTTGTGATATCCATTTGATTGTTGCACAGCACACTGAAACGGAGTTTTCATGTTTTCTTCGTCTTGTCAGTGTAAAGTTGTTGAAATGAGATTATCGGTGGCGTCTGGTTGGTAGGATTTCGACTCGCTTCTATTTTCCTCCTCTCTTTATTGTCTTGGCAGAATAGGAAGAGTAGCAATGGGGAAATTGTTGCTTTTAGTGTTGAAAAGTTGTAATGAGGATGAGACCGGATGTTCGTGTTGGGAAAGCATCTACCGTACGTTAAGTGAGATAAGAAAAACGCAGAACAAATAGCTTTTGAAATGGCAGCATTTTCTTGTCTTGTGCATTTAGTTTTACACATGCAAGTGATGCATGCGTAGAAAATGGCCGGCCTGGTGTGACGTCATCTAACAGGTTGAGAGAAAGGGAGAAATTTTATTATGCGAGGCAAAAGTTGCGCGAAGGGCTGGGGCAAAAGCTATTTTGATGGACGACTTTGTGACCCCTTCGAACAGACGTGGACGCGTGTTGGAGGAAAATGAAATTCTCTTTCAAGTGTGAATGCGCGTTCGTCGATATTAAATTCTCTCGTCTCGTGACAAGTGCGCCGAGTGTTACTCAAATAATTAGATAATGTCGGAGGTGGGGGTTTTCTAGCGGAAAAGAAAAGGGATTCGTTAAAAGTTTGAAATTAAATTATCAAACAAACCGGTTTGATGAGTGAAAAATGTTGACATTTTTTAAAATGGATTTCGACTAATTGAGGTGTGCCAGTTGGCTGAAAAAGTTGAATTAAGAGATTTTATTTCACAAAGCAGGATGCGATTTATTTTACACAGGAAATATAAATATCCTAATGGCGTCCTGACTGTAATGTCATTTCCTTAGAGGATTCAGTTTCGTACAGTCATTCCGGTTTGCAAGTGGTCAATCAGTCGTATTGTGTATTTATAGTTGCATTGACTTGTGTGACTACTCACTGGTTTCATTTGCTAATTTTAGTGTGTGTGGTGCCAATCGACAATGGCTTGTATTGAAGTGTTATTTAAAATATATTTATTTATAAATTCATAAATAAATAGAAAGAATTAAATTATTTGTACGTCAACACAACTTATTTATTTATTATTGGAAAATGTAATTATAAAATCTTATTATTTTGAGTTAACTGATAGAGATTTGTTTTAGATCATTAATTAAATAAGTCTCTAAACTTTCAAAGCAGTAAATTATTATAATTTTATTTTTAGGGGATTTAAAACTATAATTTTTTTAAAAGTTATGCGGAGCCCTTTGAGGTAGCTCGCGGATCCCTAGGGCTGCGCGGAGCACACTTTGAGAACCGCTGCTACAAACAGAATGGACAGCAAACCAAAAAGCCTGCCACACAAGAATGGAGCTCAAACTTCCTAATGGTGTAATGCAAGCAGGGGAAGCATTCACCACCCAAATAAAAATAATCGTGAGTAAATGCAGAATTGTTTACCCCTACCCAGCACGGAGAAAGCTGTAATTCTACGTCACAAATTAATTTTTTTTAATACTGTAAAGCTCCAAATTGTGGCCTGTGCCCATTTCAACGCTCGAAGGTCACTAGCAATTTATGAAACATGCACCGGGATCACAAAAAATTACAAAAAATCTCAAAAACCTGAGGGATATTTTGGCTTGTGTATCCGTGCAATCTGGCCCAGGAGATGGTGAAGAAGAGTAAACAAGACAGACCAATAAAATAACAGTAGGTGCATTCACAAAGTCATTTAAACTTGTTTAAAATTTTTAAACCAGTCTAAATGTAAAATCTCACATGTTAAATTTGACATTTAGACTGGTTTAAAAAATTTAAACGAGTTTAAACGATTTTATGAATACGCCTAGTGTATATTAGTCCAATTAAATAACTTATACGTATGATGAATACAGACTTTCAAAACCATACAGAATTTGCAACCGCCATTACCATAACAATGCCTATCATACAATTCCAAAAGCAATACATCCAAATTCAATCCATAGATGGCACTTAATTATAAAAAATTATCTACGGTTAACTTTAATTACAATTAAATAAACAATACGCAAGCTTTAAAGTCTAGTGATGTCATCGGATCTGGATCACAACGACGACGCCACCTCTCATGCTTGCAATCATCAAATCGATTGGAAAACGTTCTCAAAACCAATAAAAAAGCAAAAGAATCAATGAAAAATCAATGTAAAAGCCAACAACAAATATAAAAAATTGGGGTACTTCTAATTAAATGCCGGAGAAGTCGGTCTTCAAAAAGATGAAATGCCCAGGCATTTGTTAGGTGCTTTACGTTATTGATCAAAATTGATAGCCATTTGTTTTGTCGGAGTATCTCTTTGTGGAATTGTCAATCGATTCCTCTATTTCGCAAAATGAAATTTTCTAGTTTAATATCAAATTAAAGCACTTTTAGCAGTTGATGTTTTGGTTATTGTTGTGTTTTTGGTTGGTTTTTCTAATTAATCTTTCATTCCTTTGTCGGCGACCCAGGCTCCAAATTGTGCGTGTGACAGTGCGAATTTCAGGCTTGATTCTTTTCGTGGGGGTTTAGCTGTGTTGAAAGGTGGAAAAACATATTTCTTTCTCTTCGAATCTTCTTTTTTCTTCTTTCTTCCCTTTGTGTTGCAAACATTGGCAGGAAGCTGAAAAGAATTAATTTCAGTGATTCTCGAAAGACATTAATTCTCATCGTGAGAGTATAGCACAAGTGAAAATTACTTGTTCGCTGGGAGAAAAATGGTTCGCACATTTCTCTTGTCTTTAAATGAGGTGTATAAAAATTGCACTTGCTAAAGGACTTTTCTACGTGCACTGTCAGATAATGGAGCCAAAGATTTCCTTTTAACTCATGACATTTTAACAGTCGTTAGTGACGATAATTTGCAACAAAAAAAAAATTAAAATTGTCCTTATAAATTATGTTCACTCAATTTTTCGAGTGAATTTATTTGCAAGTGTGTGTCAAAATGAGAGGAAAAAAGAATAATCGTGGCTCCAAGACCCCCCTCCCCCCTTCCCCCCCAACGTAAATTTTTTACCTGTCCATGCTTGAAATTGATTTTAACATATGTTTTCCTGTTCCGCCCCCTTTGTGAGCCATTTGTCATTTTAATAATTTATTACACGCATCAAATTTAAAAGGATAGTAACGTGTAATCGCACGCGAAACAAGGGTTGCGTAATTTGCATGCATAATTAAGAGTAAACAAAAAACAAATGAAGAAATGGGTGTTTAAAATTGGGCTGATGAACTGGTTAATTTAAAAATGGAATCGAGTGGGGTTACATTACACTTTGCAGGCTAATTTTCCTATTAATCATTCGGAAAGTGACAAAAACGGCACACGGCTGCATTTCTTATTGGTATTCAGCGTGTTGAAAGAAAATGAAGTTAATGTTAAACTATAGTTATTATGCAGCTAAATTGAATTTCGGGATCAATTCCGGTGTCGGGGAAAAAAAGTTGAGTAAATTTGTCGCGTGTAATGGGTTTTGGTTGAATGGTTTGTAAACTGTAATTTTATTTAGAAAGCGCGAGTAATAATGGCGAGCCGTTTTTTTTTTAGTTTCTTATAGACCCAAGGTTGCCGAGCAACGATTTTTTTTCTTCGGCTAATTTTTTTTTTTTTTTTTTAATGAGATAATTGAGTGTCGTTTTCTTTTTTCGTTGGAACTTTGCTGATTAAAGAATTAAGGAATAAAGAACTTCTGTTTTCACTCATTCATTCCAAGATGGCAGGCACTCTTGCTTATTCTTAATTTAATTTTAAGATGGGGAAATTTTGCAACCATTTGTTATTTTTAGCACTAGGAGCAAAAAGAATAATGGAGAGTGAATTCGAAAGTGTTGGGGGGGGGGGGGGATACACAAACATTCAGGGAGTAAAACACTTGAGGATCCCCACATAAGAAAGTGAATCATAAGTTATGATTATTGCATTTACAAGAAGTGTAAATCATTTTCTGGTTTGGTTTCAAATAATAGAACACTTCGAAGGTGCAATCTACAGTTTGTACCCAAATTGAAAATTTTGCGAAGTTAAGAAGCAAAATATTAATTGTATGAATAACAAATAAATGATGTTACTTATGGTCTAAACACACTAACGTCTTAGAGTTAGTGGCTGCATTTTGCTAAATGCATGCATAGAATGTGGTGCGCAGTTTGAATTTTGCATCAAGATACCAGATAGGTGCGAACTGTAGTTGTTGCTTTGAAACATGCGGGGTATTGACTCCACAAGGAAATAAGTATATACACATATGCATGAATGTGACAATAGAGCTTCCAGGTAATAGAGAATAAACAGTCATCCATAATGTTTGTTACAGACAAATAGCGTTTGTTTTGCTTTTCTGTGGATTTAGCAAACAACAACAAAGGAAACCAGTCTTTTGAGTGTTTTAGTAAGAACACTTGAAACCAACAGGGAAGTGCGCCCTTCTATTTTGTGAAGTTTTCGCACTTGAGAGACGCGCTCCCGTGGCAGTTTTGTAAAATTGTTGACGATGTGGCTGTCAGACAGCGTTCCAGACACACAAGCATTTGGTTTTTATTAAATCTAAGATGATAGGAATAGCTAACGCTACTTTTAGCCCTAGCCTTCACCAACATTCGGCGTGCCATTTTGCCATCAATCTGGAGTTTGAAATTTGCCTGGTTCGAAAGAGGGGCATTAAATGTTTCCGGAATTCGCTTTGGTGAAATATAGATGGGTAAAGTTTGTTGGAAAGGGATAGATTGAAATTGGCTATTTTATCCACAAATGGTCTAGGTTGGCTGTTGGACCAAGTTGGTCGTGACTCGCGATCGCGACGCTCATCATTTATGATCATCTCGTCTTTAAATCGAGATTGATTTACAATGCGAAGAGATGCGAGAAAAGGAGAGTTGAAAGGGTAATGACGTAGAAGTTTAATCAAGGCTAGCGCAGTCGACATTAGTTAAATGGTTTTAGTGCATCGACTCATGTCGGCGATCATCTGGTTGATACATTTATGGTCTCTTCGCACACTAGAAACAGTTGGACCAACTCGTAACAGTTTAAGTTGTCGTAAACTCGCTTTATATTTGTTGCAATGCGACGCATCACTAGCACTTGTTCTAATTGCAACTTATGTTAGGTTTACATTAGCCCATTCGGAAAGTCGTGTGCCTGGGGGTTAGTGGTAGCGTGCGGCTTAACCCCATTAACATCCCTTCACCCAAAATCGAGAAAGTAATGCTTTTAGCAACACTTGTGTCAAGACTAATGTGCACTAATAAGTGTGTACTGTACGTTTTGAAACAGTGAACAATTCATTTCAACCACAGGTCATGTTGAACGTATTATTTCTTTTGATAGTACAGTCAAATCTGTGTACGGCGACCACTCGGGTGTAAAAAGTGGTCTTTTTGATAGGTGGTCGTCCATAATCAAGATGAAAGGGGTGAAAATTGTCTTTAATGCTAAAAACGTTGACAAAAGGTCCAAAAATTATGAGTATATAAGGGAGAGATTGGAAGATGAAGGTTTTATTGGAAACCAATGAAGATGATCGGAGACGGTCGAAAGGCCTATGGAATTTAGAGAAAACGGGGCGTATTGCATTTGTCATTAACAATCAAATTACATTAAATTTAAAAAAAAGTTCTACGCATTTGAAATAGAAGTTTGTCTTGAATGTGGCTTTGCCAATTGCCATTGAATAAAAGTGATTATTATTATATTCTTAGCCTGCTTTAAGATGCATGCCACTATTGCGCGAGTTTGGCCAGACTACCAGTAGACACTGTTTTAACGGAACCTTTTTTGCCCGCTTTTACAAGCAGGTTTTTACCTGAAATTTCCAAAGTTGCAACTAATAGCGACATGCAGCTTAAAGCGGGGTAATAAGGTATTAAAAAAAAGGTTTTTGAATCTAATTTTGGGATTTCAAGAAAAAATGAAAGCCGAAAGGGAAATTGGATTACAGAGTACACCCATACCTCGCTATACGGCCCCCCTTTATACGGCTTTTCGCCTAATGGCCTTGTGTCATTATGGCTAAATTTCGTTATACGGCCAAAAAGTTGGGAAATTCCCTAACGAATCGAGGGGAACGGCCTCTGATTCGTTGTACGGCATTTCGCTTTGCGGCCGACTTTCCAGGAACGTATCCCAGCCGTAAAGCGAGGTATGGGTGTACTTTGTTCCTTCTTCTAAATTACTGCTGCTGGCCGCAAGTACAATCGACCCTAGAACGAACGCAACAAACGCAGCATTCGGTCTATGCTCATAAGAACGTTAAATACGGCAAATACGACATAAAAGATCCGAAATTTATCGAATGTTACCATCGAATTGTAGTCGCCCTAGAATTATTCGAGGGCTAATATTCGAAGAAATACGAATGTTCAGTTTTATTTATTTAACTTTTTTTCTTCTGCCATATTTTTAAAACAAATTTTGTATGGACGTCGTGTGCCGTTTTTAGGCAGGTAATTTGAGAGTGTTTGTGGCTTATTATACTTTCAGGATCTCGGTTGTTTTAAAATCTCAGTTTTCCGAGACGAGAGCAGAAGGTTTCGAAACGAGATCTCGTACGAGACTGAGAAAAAAAACGAGATTTTTGATTAAATAAGTGTGGTGTTTGGCATAAAATAGAGACTAAGTAAAATTGCATGTGGTATTATGCTGTAAATAGCTGATGAAGTGCTGATTGTTATATATTTATTGTGTGCTACCAGAGGGGAGTTTTCCCCTGGTAACTACCGTTGTTATGCAAAATAAAGAGTTACTTCATGTTATGAGCCCAGAGAAAGTCGGTGGGCTGAATTCTTTCTCCTATGAAGTTTAGATTCAACATGAGTTTTAGATATGTCGACCCGAAACATATAAATAAGTAATTGATCGTGCAAGCGAAAAAAAAAATTCTGGATTTATTTTGGAAAATTTGAAAAAATTTGAGAAAATTTGAGAAAACTTGAAAAAATTCGAGATAATTTCCAAAAGATTCGAGATAACTATCTCGTAATGGAATCTCGTTTTGCCTAGACCGAGATTCCGAAACTTAAAAATGGACCGAGATGTACGAGACAAAGATTTCGAGACGAGCAAGATCTAGAAGTATAGTTGCTGCGGCATTAAGCAGGTGGTTGCCGAATGGTATTGTTTCTTTGGGTGATGACAAGAAACTCGTTGCCAAGTTGAGGTGGTCGCCAACACAGGTGCTGTCATTTGAATTACATCTGCGAGCACTTTATGAACAAGTTTAGCTAATCTTTTTGCTTGTGTCGCATATCGATCATTTTGCAAACGTGCAGTATTTTTTAATGAATTTCTTTTGGGGAATAGTGAGTGCGGGATTGTTCAAAGTGAGTTTTGAATTTCTTTTTGTTCTTCTGAAAAACGAACGAGTTGAAACCCCTTTGATTTATCGTTAAGCAAGTCGTTTCTTGTGCAGTCCCGAAATTGCAGCCACAAATCAGTGTGTCAAATTTCGGCTCAGGAGTCCTCCAACGTGTGGTCATAAGGCTATGGTAAAAGCTTTACTCTTGTCATCTTTGTCGTTTCTCAAACGCCGCGTTCCTTTGCACTGCTCCCATATTTTATAATGGCAAGATAAGCAGTCGCATGTTTAGTCTAATTTATAATTTAAAAAGTTTGAATTTATTCACATTAAGTGGAATTAAGCGCCGTAACAAACTTTTTAACTTCTCATCAGAGTGATGAAATGGACAAAGGTTCGCGACCGGATGCGGGGTCGAGGTGCTGATTTGCCGATACACATGGCAGGAGCCATTAATCATGGTACAAGCGACCTTGCCAACGGTAAATGGCGCGGCCTTTACTTGTAAGTGATGATTAAATGATTTTTGCAGCTCCTCCTTTTCCTTGTTATCTTTTGTCATGTTTGCAGCTCTGCTAAAGGGTGGCTGGGGTGGGCTGGGGGAGGTCAGGGAATAATTATTGAAGAGATAGATAATGTCTTACTTTTCCGTCAGTTCGCAGATAAAACTTTTCGTGCGCTATGAAAATCGGAAATTGTGGGAAAAAGAGTTCTGGTTGAGAGAAATCCATTCTTCACATTTGGCACGACAAACACTTTTTTGTTGAGTCTAAAAGCCTAAAAGACCCTTTCTAAAGCAAACGTATTTGTTTTAATGTACGTCGTATTTGATTAGCGAAGTGAGTCAATGTCGTGTTTACATGCCAAAATAATAATAATAACTTCTTTTCAGAGTGTTTTGATTGGGATTATCTCCATTGTACAATATTTGGTTTTAGATGGATTGACTGAACGATTTATTGAATCGTTTGTGTAAATAAAGATCATTCAGACTGTGATGAGCTTTTTACCATTTCCAATTTTTTTATTTATTTACGATTATCCGAACACTGGTTGTGCGAACAGCGGTGATTGCATTCCAGACTGACATGAGTGGTCTTCTCATATCATGTATGTCAGTCTAGAAGCAAAGATAACATACAATACACACAATATTTAGTACGTATGCTAATAAAATACAGTAATGTATACTCAAAAGCAGGGTTGTCCAACCCGCGGCCCGCGGGCCGCATGCGGCCCGCGATAATTATCAATGCGGCCCGCGATGACATTTCTCGAATGGTACGTTACATCGAATTTTTTTCTATGAAACGTACCATTTGAG
>JAQIXU010001068.1:0-21018 GCA_034701245.1 Strigamia transsilvanica | reverse complement strand
CGCAATGATTTAACGCAAAAAACCAACCGCGCAATTAATTCAGCGGTTGGTTATTCTGCGGCAAGTATCGCGTCCCGAGTTTTCTTGGTTTTCTTGTAAAATTGTTTCTTGCTTCTCTTGTTTCTTGTTTCTTGCTTTTCTTGTGGGTTTTGTGGTTTTGTGGGTTTTTACTGTGAGCGATGCCCCAGAGAAAACGCAGGGCGGGCAGCTGCTGTCTTCTACTTTAGGTACTCAATTCGCTATTCGTAACTTTATTTGAGTCTAACGCACACTTTTTGTAATTCGAATCTGGCGCGCGTTGATGGCATAGCGCGCCCTGGTGAAGGCATTGTTAACTACCGAAGAGTAGTTTCGTCTGTAATATCAATTTTATTGAATTGATATGGTTTATTATCACCATTGGTCAATGAATAACAGTAGTTTATTCTCACAAGCTAACAACGTAGTTCAAACCAATACATTTATTAACCACAAAGCGCCATCTGTAGGTAAACAGTCGCGTTTACGGTTTTATAACCGTCACAGGTTTACAAACTCAAATTGAACTATCTTTTAAAAGCTAAAATACTACTGCACTCGGAGAACGCGGTAATACCTCTCAATTGATGCTTAATGTCTCTAAAAATACACTACAATAAAGAAAAGATAGCGATCCAGGCAGGGGCGGCGCTACCATGTATCTAAGGTATGCGGCGCATGGGGGCGCCGTAGGTCAGGGGCGCTTTTTCAGGGCAATTTTTGTGATTTGGAGCGCCATTTTTGAAATTTGCAGGGGGGCGCAAGAGAAGGTGGCACTGCTCCTGGATCCAGGTATTTGTTTGCGACTCAGCGGTCACTTGGAACTCAGGAACCAGATGAACCTTGGAAGCCGGAATTAGCCAATCGGCAAAGGGCATGGGCAATAGGAAGCGTGCCTTGTGTTTGAGAAGACAGGGGAGTCTTGACACAACTATGGAGCTAATTAGTTGCGTGAGATTGAGCTTCATGATCTTCTCGAGCATGGCAGGCGGTTCTGACGACCAAAGGGACTTGAGCAGCTCAAAGATGTGCTGTGCACAGTGGAATTGCAACCCGATCTCACTGGCCGTGCGGTCAATAGCTGCATGACTAGTGGTTGGATTCGGTAGGAGATATCCAGATATATCTCTGCATGGAAAATACACATTAAAGGCACTGACCCAGAGAAAACCTGATTAATAATCCCATTTAATAATACAGATATCACGGACCTGCCTTTTGAGCACTTTGGCGCCCTTCCTATTTTTAAATTTTTTCCAGTGATCATTTTTTGCAGATCTTATTCTTTTTCTTTAAATATTTTAGTTTGTTTTATTTTCTAAATTATTTGACTCATTCTTCTTTTTTCTATAATTATGCTAATTTTCCAATGCGCACTCTTAGATCTTTACTTATTCTAGGACCGGTCAACTATTTATGGGTTATGGATGCGCTCTATTTATAGTTCCTATTTTTTTTTATCCTACTGAAACCCCTCTTTTTCCTTAATTATTCACACAACAGTTTATTCCACTAACCATGTGATCTGAGGTCACTTAATGATCTCAGAAACCTATTCTCATCACTGTTGTCAAGGCAGCAAACCTTCCAGTTACTTGTCTTGTTCTCCACACAGTCAATACCAGATGTCCAGACCTAGTTGCCAGGGCAACAGTGTCGCCTTAGGAAAAGTTAGCACACTTGCTTTGACGTTTTCACCAGCGCCCACCAGTGCTAATTCATCCATGTGTGAACCTTGGACACTGCCAATCTTTTTATGTGTCCGTGGCATCCCCTGTTCTCTGCCTTAAGGAAACCTAGAACTGTTAATCACAAAGGGAAAAAGGAGAAAATATGTGACTTTTTTGCTTGAATTTGACTATATTTTTCCTTTTCCCTGGCCCCTTTGATGTTAGAATTAATGTTCATTTCATTTATTTCATTATGAATTAAAATAACATAGTCGAATTAAAGGTTTTACTATGACTGGTTTATTCAGCAAGTACAACACTCTAGTTTTTACACTTTACACGTTATAACGGTTACCTATAGTAAATCCATTTAACAATTGTTGGAAATTTTGTTCTAATACTTCTAACCACCTACAAGTCCTTCCTTCGCACATTCATACTGCGTCCTGACGTGGTTGTATGCGCAATAATCTCCTGGGCAGCAGCCGTCTCTTCGATCATCACAATTTTGTCTTCTTAACAGACAGGGCGGCCTGGAACGATAGTCGAAACCATTAAAGTTTAGTTAATTTTTGATGGTTTAAAATTAAAAATTTTGATTATTCATTTATTTCTCATTGTTAAGATTAGATGTGTAACATACGGTGGTGGTGGTGGGTTTCGTTTACAGCGACAACCTGCTAAGTTTGCGCAATCGCAAAAAAATGATCGGCAGCAGCCTCTTGTACGAGTAGTGCAGACGGCATTTTCCCAGAGACAACTGTGGAAATAAAGCGATTATATGACATTAATTCGTTTTGAGGAATAATTAAAATGGCGACTATTAGTTTATTTAAATTACTCATGAGTTCGGCATCCACAACTTGGGCCAACGAAGCAGTCGCATCCTTCACTTCCCTCGCAGCAGCCTTTTCGAATGTCACAATCGGCTCCCTGGGCGGCACAAGTAGCACTGAAAACAAAAGGGAAAAATTAGTTGGCTTAAAATGAGTTGAATTGATTGATTTAGTTGTGGTGATATCAGTTATTTTGTCGTAAGTAATTTATTTGTTCATTATTTAAACGTTAAAATACGGTTTCATACGGTGGATCTCCTGTTGGTATGCAACGGCAGTTCTGATCGTTTCCGTCGCATTCGCAAGCGGAGCCTGTGCAGCAATGGTTTCGTAGTTCTGAAGAAGTGCAGTCCAAATTAAAATCCATACAACTAAATTGAAAGAAAAATATAAATATTGTAGGGGTATGGTTGGAATTTTTTGTGCAAAAACAACGTGTTAAAAGTTCTATGGTTCGCGCCCAGTATGTTGATGCCAAATTCAAACTGTGCATCCCATTCATTCTGCACAGATGATTTTCTAATTCCAGTCTCTTAATTTAGCAGTATTAGGCCTAGTAATGTGAAAATAGGTAAATGTGGTTTAGCCTTCTAACATCTAGTCAGGTGGGAATGTACTACTGTCTTAAGATATGTGGACCATAAACAAGTACCGTAAATCCTCTCATTGTGCGTGAGCCCCATTAGACCGCGGGGCGTTATAATAGAGACGTGAAAAATGGCAACTAGGCATGATAGAATGCATTTTAGCATTGATTTAGCTGCTGAAGATGGAATTGGAACTAAATCTGTATATGTTGTGTCTAAACTTTAGCTACAACATACAATATACAAATTTAGGCTTTTACATAGAATATTCTACAATGTGTAGACTATAAACAATGTACTGTATATTCAAAGTAAAAGCATTCAATCCGTTCCATATGACGGTTTTGTTTCCATGGCTGTGAAATTGGCCTATCGTTTAATGCGCGGGTCTCCATTAGACCGCGGGCTTCTAATAAAGCACGAGAGGAAAGTTCAATTTGTCGATTGTGCTTGGTGCTGACTAAATTGCCGCTAAAAAGTATTAACTTACCCAAATACTGTTGTGTCGTTGCCACTCCCCACTAAAATTAGAAAAAAGAAATAACAAAAGTTAGTGTCAATTACTTGAAATGTACCAGAAATTTTTGTTTGCTTGTGATTGAATCACGTGTTATGGATGAGTTTTTTAAAAAACGTTTAATTTACTTATTGCAAGCAATGCCATTGAACTGCCTGCGAGTAGTAGAACAGCAACGAATGTCAGAAGAATCGAACGGTTCATGTTGTTTTCTTAGGCCTACAACAACATTTATTTCAAAGCGAAATGTTTGAAGTTTGTTACGTGCATTTACAGTTTTCTGTTTTAGCTGATTTTTGTGTTGCTACAAACTGAGAAGAAGAAAAAAACAGCCATAAGCAATATCGTCATAAACAGCGAAAACAGAAACCACATCTTGAGTGGTTTTCCAGTGGTTTACACAACCTAGTTTATGCTTTTAAAATCAATTTCAAAATGTCTACCACGGTGGGATTCTTGAGTTATACAAGAAGAAAGATTGCAGATAATGAGCAAAGCCAAGTGCTCCTATTAGAGAAAGTAATAGCTGCAGTTACCAATCAGTAGCTGCATTCAAAAAGTCATGTTACGAGCGTTTTAGGTGTTTTGAGGTTGTGTGTGAGTTTTTCTGCACAAAATTTAGCACTCTTTAAATTGTTACCTGTTTGAAGTCCAGTGATGAGTTGTCTCCGGCTGAAGTGCTTGTGGTAAGACTTGCTGCTTCTCGTCTTGTATTTATATCTATAAAGTGATGGACGATGAATCATCACAACTGGGTAACAGCTACTGCTAATGACCATTTTCGTACCCAATTAAAACGAAATTTATCGATTTAAGAATAAAAAGTTTTACTGGTCTGTATGGTAATAGTTGTTATGACCTGACATTACTGAACCCATTCATGTGTGATTGATTGTGAATTAATTTTTACACAAGTATAACTATTTCGTTGTTTCGTTGTTTTGTGACAAATCATTTTTCTTTTTTGGTTTTAACAAACCAAGAGGAGTCACGAGATCAAGTGAAAATAAAAATACAAATAGAAAATACAAAATACATGGGGAAAAATCAAAGTCATCACAGATCATAAAGCAAATGTATTGAGAAAAAAATGAAAAAACATAATAATAATTCATTAAAAACCATTTATTCATTCATTTTGGACCTGTGATAATTTTTAACAATTAGGTATTTATTTTTTCATTTATTTTTTATAATTTGATGTTTCTTTTATTATGTGTTGTGACTTTCATTTTGTATTTTTAATTTACAGTAATGATTTTAATTTTTTTTGTTTATTTTTTGATAATTTAATGTTTAATTTTTTAAATTTACTACAAAAAAAGTTATATTGATTTTTTTTAATTTGTTAGAAATTAAATTAATAATTTCAGGAAATCTTGAGCACCCATATCGGGTACTCAATCTTGCGTGTACCCAGCGTTTTGTTCAAAGCCAGCATTGCCACTGCTCAGCTCGACTGAACATTTTCTTACGAACGGCTCCAATTGTAATGCGTCATTTACGGTATACAAGGTTCGTGTAAATGAGGTAGAAAAAAAATTTACGTGTTAATTTTTTTTTAAAGTTTGTCATAAGTAGAGGTAGGATAAATGCATAAATGCATACAAAATATGTTTTTTGCATATTTAGCTAAATTTGGCTATAAATGCATAAATGTTGATTTTCTGGATATATGTGCATAAAATGCAGTGTTTTTGCATATCATATCATGTGTGTATCACTTTTGGTTCATTTTTGTATTATGTGCGTACGATTTACCCGAATCATGCCAAACTTGTATGCACATGATGGAAAAGCAAGAAAACCGCACTGAACCAAGTAGGAAAAGCATCAAATCACACAGGAAAACAATAGAATGTTAAAATTGTTTAGTGCCTCGCTAAAAAGCACACAGTTTCTGAAATTGCAAAATTTATGCATGCTCCTACCACGAGTTGTGATGTTGAACGTTATTTCTCTCAATTTAAATCACTACTGACTGACAAGCGACAATCTTTTACAACAGAACACTTGGAAAAGGCATTAATTTGTTATTGCAACACATGATTTCACTGAAATAAATATTTTTATTTTGCATATTTTTCAACTTTTTTTTGCATAAAACAGGATTTTTGGTGCATATTACAAGTATATGCGCATAAAACGAATTTTTTTTTTGCATACATATCCGGGGTCTAGTCACAAGTTTTAAATATTAATTAAATTCAGATATTAAATATTAAAATTTATTGTTGCACTGGAGATTGGTATTATTTGAAAACTGAAAATATAATTTCTCTCGTAATTGGAAAGTGAGAACATTTTCTCAAAACTCATGTTAAATTGTTAGTGTACCATATGCTTAATGATGATATCCACTGATGATGGTGAAGGTCAGAAAGTCAGTTAGAAAAAACCAGTAGAAAAAGCTGTAGAAAAAGCTGTAGGTGCATTCATAAAGTTATTTAAACTGGTTTATATCCAAAAGTAAAATTTAACATATAAAATTTAACATGTAAAATTTTACATTTAGACTGGTTTAAAAAAAGCCAGAAAGACATGTAGAATATTTAGATATTTCTTGAAATTTTGTTACATCCTGTAACTATGTACATTTTATGAGAAATTCAGTTTATGAATACTTGGGTTATCTCACCCATTCTCGTCGCCAAATGATGTGTTCTATCAATTCTGCAACTTGGAGTTGCAGTCGAAATGAATGTGCGTGCGACAGAGGCGTAGCTTCAAATTTTTGGCCCCCATGCAAAAATATTATTGGGCCCCTTCTTCAATTTTTAGGGGCCCAAAAATTCCAACATAATATAAAATAAATTAAATTTTTTTTTCTTTATATTTTTTAAGATTTGAGGTCCCAAAAAAGACTGCGAGAAATACGCGTTTGTGGCCCCAAAATTACCACACAAAAATTTCCCAAAAATAATTTTCCAAAATATTTTATTTTTTTGTTAGAAATTGAAGGGCCACCAAAACCTCTGTTAGTCCAAGCCAAAACTAAGGGGCCCCCATGCACCGCATGGGCCTGCGGTATGGTAGCTACGCCCCTGGCGTGTGATCGTGTTCTTGTTAAGACTAAAAGTGTGATGATTTTAGTCAAAGAATGTAGGTGGCGCTACGATAGCTTAGCGTCAAGAATTATCATACAAAATGTGACGTCATACAATATGCTGTAAACACAATGTCAATCTAAACAATACACGGTGCATAGCAACCTCAACTCTATGAGAAATAAACAGTGGTCGATTCCATATCAAAACCCAGACACGCGCCTTTTATTTCGTCTCCTTCCTTTGGTTCGGGCCTGGGTCCCATGTGGGGCTCAGGCTCAATCAGGGAGTAAACAATCTCCCATATGGACATTGTAAAAATCATAGACATAAAAAATTTACATAACGCACCAAAGAACTGGAAATGCGTGGGCGTCTACATCACTTCAGGCCCTTTTATATGCAACGTGTGTGTGACTGACGGTCTGGAGGCTCTTTTTTCAGCCTTTTTCAGGGCTCTAATATAAAAAAATTTCGACAATATTATTTTTACAATTATTTTTGAAAAATAATTAATTTGTTTTTAATTTTTGGGCCCCAGAGGCGTATTTATGGTCTGGGGGCCCTTCTCTCAGCCTTTTTAGGGGCTAAATATCTTCATCGGGATCTTTTAACATTTTGAGAATTTGTTTGGGAGCTGTTGCTTTTGAGCATACGTTTGCATAATTGTGAAGAACGTATTGCAAAGTTGCTCGCCGTGTTTAGTTGCTGAGTGAGCTGTTTGTTTGATTGTGTGTTGCTGTTGCAATTAGTCGCACTTGGTGGCCACGAAACAACATCTGGGAGATTCGCAAACATAATACGGAGGGTGGCAAAAGCTGGTTATCTTGCTCTGTAGAGTGTTACGAATACTGTAATTAATTCATTGATTGGTGTTTGCTGAGATGAACACTGATAAACATGTAGAGAACAGATGAGGGATGCACCATATAATGCTTCGTTGAACGTTAACTCAAGTTTGAAACTTTTGTCACCGCATTCTTCTTTTGTGCCACCTGAGGGGTAAGCATTGTTGAACAAAGAGAATGTAAAAGTGAGATAAATGTGTAATTTTATCTCAAGAGTTAAAAAACTTTTTTTTTTAAATTTTTTTGAGTAATAATATCAAATATAATTCAATTGTATTTTAAATGAAATATACTACATTTATAATGACTTTCAGGAATTGAACTCAGCACTTGATTTGTCTACAACAGCTTGTTAACAGTTGTAGTGCATTCATGGTCATAGGGCAGATTTCTAGAGGCCCCATTTCAGCTGATCAGGTCAACAAAAATATAAGTAAAATAAAATAATACATTTTTTAATGTTTAATTTGTTTTTTTTTTTGTTAATATAAATTGGTGGACCCTTTATTTAGTGTTAGTCCCCATTTTTATTTTGAATTTTTGTTCCATGGTTTTTAGTTTTGGTCCAGGGTTAGTTAGTAGTTTCAGCTAACTGACGACAGGTGGCAGTGATTGTTTTTCTTTTAAAAAAATCATAGATGGAAATGATTTCGGAACTTTGGTCCACCATAGTCGGGGAATCTCACCCGATGGGATGAGCGGGCCGGCTAGTTAATTAATATTCATAAGTCGAGGCAACCAAAACTTGAAGAATCTGTATTCGATTTTCTGACTATGGATCTGTGGGGTTCTTCTCACAACAATTTTGGGCCCCTATTTGAAAATATTATCAAAAAATTTTTTTTCTTATAAAATGTTTATTTAATTTTTTTTTTAATTTGGGGGCTCCCGCAGCCGCATACAAGGGCCCCATATTTTTTGTAGCATCTGGAATTCTTCATTCTGCTACAAATTAAAATATCCATGAAATTTATTTATTCTCTCCTGAGTGCTCTCAAAAATGCACCAAGTCTAGCGCCGAGTTTTAATTTAAAAATTTTTAATTTCAAATGTGCATCATGTGAGTGTGTCTGACTCTCGCCAGTTGCAAGCAGCGCGCTCTTATGGCCTGAAAAACGATTGCCTATAAAAAAAAATGTAAAATTGTTAGAGGAAGGGGCCTCGAAATTAGGTTGCGCTTCAGGGACTCGAAATGCATGGATCTGCCACTGACTGTCGCTGTCCCGATTAACCGCAGTGCATTTCTCTTTTCTTTTTTTTTATTTCCTCGAAAGTTGAGAAATTCAACATGAATTGAGTGTCTGCAGTTTGTCAATGAAGTCGAAATTGGCACTTCAGCAACAGGCTATTGATCACACGTGCGCAGAATCAACCCCCAGCTTTATTAATGTGAGGCTACAAAGCCAACCAAAGGGGGAAGTGAAACCCACAAGCAATTGAAGTTTGACTCAAGCCCAGTTGTTATTATACCCCTCACTGATTACTAATGACAGGTTATGTTGTCACTCAACTGTAAAACGTTTGTTCATAAACTTGCCCAGTATTAATTTCTTTAAAAACACTTTAAGCATAATTCTAACGATTTGAATACAAAGGGAAATTCTTCTAACATAGTTTGTGAGTTAAATAAAATTTGCAATTAGTGAAGTGCGTGGACATTTGAGGTCAAGGAACTCCCACAGCTGCAGTTGTTGAAGATTAAAAGAAAAGAAGTGGAAGAAAAAAATTGCCGTGACTTTTTACCCTCTATCTCTAGCAATAATCAGCAAACCCAATGGGTATTCGCGCTCAGCACGTGCCGCCGCTCGGTCTGCACTCTCACCTGGTGGCGCGTGCCAAGTGAGTGTGTCTGTCCTCCCTCCCTCTCTTTCTTGGCTGTTGTTTTATCTTGGGTGGTTGTAGATTTTGCCGGATCATTTCGTAAGGGCGAGATAATGGTTGCGTGGGTTGGTCTGTTAGTAGTTTAGTCTTGTTTCTTCTTCGTGTTTCCATCACACCTGGTGTCATGATTCCAGGTGAAAGATAAAGGAGAAAAAAATAACTTGATACTGTTGAAGTATGCAAATAAAAATTGCACGCGCTTTTAATTGAATGGGTAGGTTCAATTATTTGAAATGAGTTTTTTTTTTTTTTTTTTTTTTTTTGTAAAATTTTGGAATTTGCATTTTGTGTTTTGATTGGCAGCTGAAACGCGGAAGAAGTGAATTGGCAAATGCAATTTGGAGTTAATTGAGTAAATTATTTGAAATTTTCATTTTTATGGCACAAAAAAAAGACTATACAAATATATGATTTTCTCATATCTATATAACAAGGCATCGTGACAGTGCGATTAGACTTTGTAAAAAAAATAATTGCTGTTTTGTTCATAGTAATCCTAAGTGCATAGTTTGATTTTAATTTGATTTTAAGATTTTGGGAGTATTTTTTTAGATTTTTTTCTTGTTTTTTTTCTTTTTCTCATTTTGCGTAGTCGTCAAAATCATCACAGAATGAGGCGTAGTCGTCGAATTCGGTTTCTCTGTACGCCTATGAAAAAGATGGAAATATGGAAATAAAAATTTGAATTTTTTTTTATTTAGTTTTTAAATCGCACCATTTCCATAGAAGATGTCCATCTGGTTTGTTGAATGTTTTCTTGTCCAAATTGAGATGTTTGAGTTGACTGCAGATGAGAATCGGCAGCATCTATCATATCTTGCATGTGTCCAATATATTCGATTGCTTTTTGCAGCGTCTTTACTTTGGATAATCTCTTGTTCCTGATTTTGTAATACGAGAGTTATAAAAGTTTTTAAAATGATGAGAACATTTATAAAAGTGAATAAACCGATAAGAAATTCTATAAAAGTGTATAAAACGATAAGAAATTTTATAAAAGTTTAAAAAGTGATGAGAAATTTCGAAAAAGTGAATAAAATTATAACAAATTTTATTAAAGTAAATAAAACGATAAGAAATTTTATAAAAGTGAATAAACCGATAAGAAATTCTATAAAAGTGAATAAAACGATAAGAAATTTTATAAAAGTTTAAAAAATGGTGAGAAATTTCTTTGTTATATAGAAATTCCAAAAAATTAAAAAAAAAAAAAAGACAAAATGTCACAATTTTTACAATATCTCAATTCCCTTATAATTTTTATAATTATATACCAAACTTCATTTTATTCACCATTCAAAAATTGAAGAAAAAAAAATTCCCTAGAATTCAAATTACGCTTAATTATGCCCACAGAAAAAGTTCAATAAAGTAACAGAAATGTGCCCGCAGGAATCCCGAAGAGCAGACGCCAAGTAATTATAAACTCTTCTTTTACTTCCAAACACATGCAAATTAAACATAATAAATACCCAACTTCAGAAACCATACAATTTAAATCATACCAGAATTTAAAAAATAAAAAAAAAAATAAAAAAAACAAAAAAGAGACCAACTTTATAAATCTTTCTAATGAACTCATCAAATAACTCCAAACACATTCTTACCTGTTTTCAACCGGCACACATTTCCTCAGCTTAGCAAACGCCGAATTCACAGCCTGAACTCGCCGTCTCTCCCTCGCATTTCTCCTCGCCACCAAATGCGGCGGTTTGTCCTTATGTGGCACATGCTTATACACAGACTTGAATCCCTTCTTCGGGCTCTTTTTCTTCGACACACCTTCACTACCATCTAAACAACTATCTCTCTCTTCACAACTCGTATCCCAATTTCCATCCTGCATCCCACAACCGTCATCCGTGGTGGACGAAACGCTCGTAACGGTCCCGTGACCATCGAACGAGCCCGCATCTTTGCCCAATTCGTACATGCACTGGGGGTAAGACGACGAGAGCCGCGGTAAACTCATCGAGTCTTCGACTACCAATTCGTATTTGCAAGGGTCGACATCAATGTGCAAATTAAGTGGACGCTGCGTGCATCTTTTCACCTGTCCGTTGCTTTTTTCTTCCTCAGCCTCAACTTGGTATTAATCACCGACTCTTCTTCCCATGTGACTATTTTCTTATTTTTTCTTGATTTTTTTTTTTTTTTATCTAAGGTACCAATCGCATAGTGTGTAGTCAATGTTGGCACGAAAGCGTCTGTGTGTCTCTCCGCGTGTTGTGAGGCTCGTGGAAACCGGGGTTTGGCCAGGTGCATTTGCCAGTGTTCTGGCGTTGTTCGCCCTCCTACCTCTGATTCTAACTCTCTCAGTCTCCCCTTTCCACGTGTTTGAGTTGTTGATGTCGTCTGGTTGTTGGTGTTACTGTACGGGGGTTTTATCAGGTGTGCACAACCAATCAGAGATCGGGTTTTGGTTAGTCGGCGATGAGGTTTTTTGATTTTTGCGTGCAGCGGGCTCTGCAAATAGG
Organism: Strigamia transsilvanica; assembly: GCA_034701245.1. NCBI lineage: Eukaryota > Metazoa > Arthropoda > Chilopoda > Geophilomorpha > Linotaeniidae > Strigamia > Strigamia transsilvanica. Next base: position 9,137 of record JAQIXU010001068.1, on the reverse strand, counting down.
AAATTGTCGTTGTAATAGATGGAAATCTCGCGTTGAAACTTTGACCTTTAATAAGTGTTTGGTGTTAGGGTCGTGGTAGGTTGTGAATAAAACAGCAATTGAATTGAAACGGCAATTTAATGATACAAAATGAAATTTTAATAGTAATTCGGATGTAATCCATGATAAAAACCTGGTCTTTGTGAGCTTAATGTTGATGATATATGGTAAAACGATCGTTTTATGGTCGTTTGAGCTCACAGAAATTGTGTAATTGTGAATATAGGAAGTTTTCTTAATTTGCTGCTTAAAACGTGGGTTCTAGGTGGTCAAATGAGTCAATAATAATCCGTTGATAGCCAAAAGAGATAAGAGGATTTGATTGTAAACAAATTTCCTCTTAATCTTTGATTGCTCATAACCCCCTCTGTTGAACACCTGGAGTTTTAGAGGCGATGGCTTGAGAACTAATAAGCCCTGAGTGAATTTTTAATTTTGACAAATATTTTATTACATTCCAGATGCTTAAAAAAATATTAGTAAAAAACAATATTACACACATAAATTTTAGTATCTCTCTCCACATCAAGCACAATTTTTTTTTTTTACAATTAAAATAATTGTTTTTGAAATTTAATGTGCATGAAGTAACCACGAAATAAACAAAAACGTATTACATTGGAGGGAAGTGATTGTTTGACCTAAATATGTGGACTGGAATCAAATAAAATTAGGTGAAAACTATAGGGAAAATATGCAGTATTAAGTGGTATTTTGCTATTGAAGGAATTGCTTAATCGCGCGTCGTATGGCGTAGTAATCGGTGAGCAAACACACTATCCTCCTCACCGATTAAGTCTATAAATTGACTAGGCAGGTGCGCTTGGAAACAAAAAACGCTGCGCTTTGACGTTTCCTCCTGTTGTGACTCTGCAGCCCAGCTCGGTAGTTAGGAATTAATGGAACCCTGATAGTAGCTGCATTGACGGGAACTAAGATTTCAACTGGTACCCACATGACGATAAATAGTAAATACAGATATACAGGTTGTGAATAATCAAACACCAGGAAATATTACTGACATTTCTTTGATGTTTATTGTTTAAAATTTCGAGAATTTGACTGCATTTTTGAAAATGAATTTCTTTGCAAAACAGCAGGAAATAAACAATTTTTGTCTCTTTTAAATGATTCAAATATAAATAAACGGTGAAATAATTTGTTTTTTTATATTTTTGTATTTGGGGAGTTGATTGTATTATGGGATTTTATTGATTGATTTGTTTTCACCTGCGGAGTTGTTTAATAGGGGGTTAGCTCTTAGCTGTTAGTTATTGGTTAAAAGTGCCTACATGGCACAAAGGACATCATTTCCTCTTTTTCGCTCGGTGCACAAGTGAGCTTTTTAATAATTCAGTGCAGAGATTAAGTCTATTCCAATTTGGCTTCCTCCTTCATTTGGAGTTTTATCACGTCAAAGATCTCACCCGGTTTGACATTTGCAAACAACACGCAACTCGTATTGATTAGCACTTCAAACGTTGATTTTATTACGTAAATATATCCACGTAGTTTATGTCACAGTTTTTGTAATGCACAGATGTTTGCTTTCGGATTTTAGAGGATAAAGTTTGCGTGGATTAATTTAATTCTGAAAAAATAAGAATTTCAAGGTTTTCTTGTTGTTTTAATAGAAAAATATTTTTTGTTATTTTTAAAATATATTTTTTTTTAATTTAAAATTTATAATTTACATCTTTTGATAATAGTTTCGTTTTATTTTTCAATTTCGAATTCGGAAACAGCGCTCTAGCTGCGGGACTTTTAATTCAACGGCGCTTGGCCTCACAGACGTTTAACCGTTGCTTGTCCAAACGTGTGTTAAGTTTCGTCATTTGCCGCAAAGTGGCGCACATGACCAGATGATGCTTTGCTGGGAAGTTAACATTATTTATTAAGGGGATCTCACATACACGGCAATGTAAATGACAATTTGATATTTAAAAAAATCAAAATTAATTCATAATTATTGCTATTTATAAATTCCTCAGAAATAACAAAAATTCTTTACACTAGAAAAGATGTTGGTTTCATTCATAACATGAATGGGCACAGGTAATCGAAATTCCGTGCCCGTGTCCGTAATTGAAACGTGTGCATCTTTGTCTAATTATTGTGATAAGCGCAGACGGATGCATCAAAACATTGATAACTTAACGGTTGCCCTGGGAGTTAGACTGAATGACGTGAAACTAATATGGAATTTACATTGGCTACTCAATTTCTAGGTGTTGTGCCGTCGTCCAGTCTAACACCTAAGGCTATTGTCCTTGTGATTAAAGAGCAAGTGCGTATTACCATTCTTGTTATTACCATATTATTTGATACTCCACATCCACACATATCATTTTATGTACTCAATTTCTACAATGAAGACTTCTGACTGTCGGGCATTTACACACACTTGAAATTATACTAGCAGTGGCACCCATGAACAAACTCAAACAAATTCCCGGGGCCCGGAGGTCCGAAGAAGCCCCGGGGCCCAACTATGTTGAAGAAACGTTTTATTTTCCGTGTCTGAAAACCAGGCAGGGCCCCGGAAAATTTTATTCCACAGGGGCCCGGGCCCCTCTTAGCGGCCCTGCTCATTAACACATAAGTCTCCTAATTAATCCCCATAATCGATGTTCTACTGTACTGACAAAATAGTGGAAGAATGGGGCCCCTAGGTAGATGCTTAATTTGACTTCAGGGTAATAATTTGCTCCTGAGAAAAACCTAGAGTGGACTCAATGCTTGAGGTCAGAAAATTGCTCCTAGACCATCTGGAATAATTATTTTTATAAATATTAGCACGTTTATTTTTTCTGTGGACAAAGTGAAGCGAAATTGAAAGCAAAATAGCGAAATAAAAATGTTGAATTTAAGTTTTAACTTTTTAATCTAACATTTAATTCGTTTTTGAATGTAATTAATAATTCCAAGTAAAATGAAACGTCAAATTTCGTTTAATTTGTTGCGATTTTTTTCTCTTCTCATTTTTTTCCGCTTGGCTTCCTAGGCCAAGGTGAAGCTCTGCTGCTATCCCCTCATCTTATCAATTTACTGCATCTCTGGCAACTCAGAACTGTCGCTGAAGACATTTTATTTTTTTTTTTTCTCTAATTTTTTTTTAGCCCCAAAAGAATTAAACAAGAATGGCTTTTTTCCGAAAAATAAAGGAAACCACTCATCAAAAAGAAAGAAAAAAAAAAAGATAACAAAATAGCATGGTGTGATGGAGTCAAGTTGAAAATGTCTTTTGGGTTGGTCATGGCGGCCACTTACCAATTTGAACCAATGCCTTCGGCTTAGAGTTTTTGCTTCTGTTGTGCGAGACATTTTCCAGCATGTTAACTCACACACACGTTCATTATCACCCCAGCATGAAAAATTCATGAAAATTTACCATGACTATATTGAGAGAAAGAATAATTGTTTTGACCTAGACTTATTGGCCTTGGGAGATAATTTTTATTGGAAAAATTGCTTAATAGTCTGTAATTAATGTGGAAACAAGTTTATTTATTAAAAAATTAATTCCCATCACACCAATTATAAGAGAACAAAACAGTGGTCAATAAATTTGAACTATTGTAAATCAAGTTTGGGCTTTTTGAACAAACTTGTGCATCGTGTAATCGATGATCTCATCAAATGGGCGTGTTTTGTGACTCATAGTGGTCACAAGTGATTGTTTTTCGTCTTGTTTTATATTACAAATTTATTAAATAAGCAATATATTTGTTATTTTAAATTTATTTTGAAACATTTGACCTTTGAATGTAATAATAGGCACCGTGTTAGAACTGCATTCTGGTGAGAATGCAACTCTATAAACAACAGAGCTCCTATATATTTAACAAATACATAGAGAGAGTCTGCCATTTTGTACAGACTGAAAACACACTGGAGCTAGGAAACAGGGCTTCATTTATTTAAATTGTGTCAAAGACTGGCAAAGACTAAAAATCGTGTTAATACTCCCGCTATTTTTTAGCACGAGTTACGTTCAAGAACACCAAACAGTTTATTTTGAAAATCACAACATTTTTCTAAGATTTCTGAGCATGACTATAATATATTTCAAAGTTATTACTCGTTCTAATATTACATTTTATACCACCACACACAAAAACTAGTTTCTTTAAAATCCCTTTTTTTCCCATCTTCTTGTGACATTATTTTATTGATGCTCTTAAAAAACATTTTTCATTTCGCAAGTTGACTGGAGGGGAAATGTAGTTTATTGTGCACCTCGAAGAATGAGAATACACTTGTATTCTTCTCCAAGTCCCATCCGAGAAAGGGGCAGCCAAACCAACTAAGGATGGTCCTCTATAATTACCAGTTGTAGGAGACTGATAACTGAGCCGAAAGGCAAACTCACATGATGTAGATTCAGGCGGTTAAGATTAAGAGACACCAAACTTTTGAGTGGAGAAAACCTGTAATTATTAGCCCACGGAAGGGCTCGGTTCGGGACCCAGGCAGCGCGACTGGAATATTCACCGAATCGATATTAGTTGACGACTTTTTACATGTCTTTTTGTCGATTGTTTGGGTGGAATTAATGAGGAAAAAATGATCGTTTGGTGGGTCGGTTTTGTTGTTTGTTTGTGCGGTTGGTGTTAAAAGGGCGTGGGCCGTGAAATAGTAGGTGTGTTGTGGCCGCGAGTTAAGTTGTTTAGTTCTGGCTACTAGAAACAGTAGCAGCGTGTAAAGGATGTTGGGAGATCAGTCAGATCACCTTGGGGATTGGGTGTTAAATACAGGTTTTAAGTGGGAATGAATGTGGCGTGAAAATTAGGGTTTGATGAACCATCTTCTGGGCTTATTGATGGCCTAATTCGGCCTTGTTTTCTGGTTTGTTCCATGGGAGTCGTGGCCGAGACCAGCTTTAATCAAATTGAAAAAGCACAAGTTAGAAACATTGGGAAGTTGGGACTAATTCTCGGGGCCCGGAAGTCCAATGGGGGCCCGGGGCCCGACTATGTTTAAAAAATGTTTTGTTTTGCGTCTGAAAGCCAGGCAGGGGCCGGGAAAATTTTTATTGTACCAGGGCCCGAGCCCGGGCCCTGGAAGTCCAATGGGGGGCCCGGGGCCCGACTATGTTTAAAAAATGTTTTGTTTTGCGTCTGAAAAGCAGGCAGGGGCCGGGGAAATTGTTATTTTACCAGGGCCCGGGCCCGGGCCCGCTCTCGGGGCCCCGCGCTCAGAGGGATCCCGCACTTTAAAGTTTTGAAAATTGAAAAATTTTGAAAATTTTGAAAATTTTCGAATTTTGGGGCCCTACTAAAAACATTTTTCTTAGGGCCCACAAAACTTCCATCTGGCGACTGTGTGGGAGATGAAATGCACAGGAATATGGCGCTTAATGTTTTAATGCTCGAAATGAAGCTATGAATACGAAATGAGAGACACTTAACTCAAATAATTGCACCTATAAACGTCCACAGCGATGTGGAACAGTTGAGAATTTCGTCAAGCATTTTATATGTTAATCCGGGTTTTATTCCTTGATTAAATGTCTTTATTTTGAACTTTTTCAGCTGCTGTTTTCTTTGACGACTGTGTCCAAACGGTAGCTGCAAGCTACAATGCGATCAACTGTGAAGAATGGGCTGTTGGGATCCTGAACAAATTACAAAGCATGCAGGTAAGAGTCAGCTATCAGATCACAATTTGTTCGTGCGTTGAAATTGATCGTTTTGGTCGATTTTTATCCGTTTTGTAGTTCCAGTTTCGTCAAAAACTGTTTTTTTATATTTCTAGATTTTATTTGTAATTGGGATTTTGTAGTTTTGTTAAAAATTAGGTTTTGGGGGAAGAAAAAAAATTAAGATTTGTGGGTCACTAAATCTTTAACAGTTTGGGAAAATGCCAAAATGGAGAGTTTTGTAGTTTTTGTAGCGTGGAAAATAATTAATAATTATTTTCTAAGTAATGAAGGTAGTTTCATGTGACAGGTCATCATCTCATTTTGTGCGTATCGTCTGCGGTGGTTTCAGGTTGGGTAATTAGTATTTGGAAGAAATATAGACATCGTAAAGTGTAACAGGAAAATAAAAGTTTTAAAAAAAGAAAAGAGGGAGCAGCAGGTACAAGTGTGTGGGAAAGTTGCTCACTGGGGCTTTGTTTGTGGCGGTTTGGATACCGTTAGTTTAAAATTCCGCTACCAGAGGCGTGCTAACGATCTAATTGCGCCAAATTCAAAGATGGTATACTGGTAGTTAAGAGCCAGATGAACCCATATGGTTAAAAAATACATTGCAATGTGTTAGAATATATTATGGAATGCATTTTGTAATATATTTTTGCATGGTATTGGTTTTCGAATTATAATACATTTTGTAAAAGGTAAAAATGTTAGATGCATTTTGTTCAATTATATTACAACGTGCGTAAATAATATACTTATTCCTATAAAATGCTATATATTATACAATATATACAATATATTTTTTGAACGATATGAGAAAATTACGGGGGGGGGGGGGTGGCAAGGGGGCAAGTGCCCCGATTCTAAATGGCCCTTTTTGTACACGTCCAAAATGCATTTTTTAAAGATAAAAATACATGTTTTTGTCCATAATTGGATATTTTTGTTTAAAATGCATTTGTTCTATCGAAAAATTTACAAAAGGGCAGAAAAACTGTAAAATGTAAACAGAAAAAAATCAGAAAAACTACAAAAATGGCAAAAAAAAAAAAAAAAACAGAAAAAATGGCAAAAAACCAAAAAGTGGCAAAAATCAGAAAAATGGCAAAAAACCAAAAAAGTGGCAAAAATCAGAAAAAGTGGCAAAAAAATAGAAAAAGTGGCAAAAACCAGCAAAAATGGAAGAAGAAAAAACAGAAAAAGTGGCATAAAACCAAAAGAAATGTCAAAAAATTTGGACAAAAATATGAAAAATTTCCAAAATTTTCAATGGAACTATTGAAAAATTATTTCTTGTATTGTTTATGTATGCTTATATACTTGTATGAGAGGTAGGGGCATACTCAGGGCCCTCCCCGGGCGGCAAAACCTCCAGCTCCGCCACTGCGTTCCCCCCGAAGCCTTGAATCCAGCCCCGCTTACCACATATTCACACCAAATCTTTTCTTCAATTTCCAAGAACTGTCAAACTGAATTGCCCCAAACTTACAAAACTTTGTTAAATCTTGAGTGAACTAAATACCCTCAAATCTATTATTAAAGTTGTAAAACACCCGTCAGAAATATCACTAATGTGTCTCATGGTGTCAGCAGGGTTCTTAATGACAGTTACGGTTCCTTAATTACAAGAGCATTGACTCCAATTAATAGGATTTTTTACTCACAGTTTGTCACCTATTAAGTAATCATGCTGTCAAAATGTCTTTAATCAGCGGTCTTTAGCCACATCAAAGTCACGGATAAATATTCTTTTCGCAGCGTTTATTTTTAATTTACTTGTTTTTATTCAAGGGACCACCCGTGGACGTTGTTAATTTCATTTTGTGAAATTGATGTGCATATTAAATTATTAATTATTAAAGGTGAGAGACATCTCCAAGTGTCGGCGTCAGTTCAAAGAAATCAATTGAGGAAGATCAAGCACTCTCTTCTCAACGTAATACCAATTGCCAGTTGCCACTGCAAAGTATTCAGTTGAAACATAAGTGATCACCCTGTTAATACTCCCAACTTGGCACCTTGTTTGACAACTTCCGCTGGGCATGTGCTTGAAATGAATTCAGAAGGGGAATTAATTGTGGGAAATAATTATTTCCCACTTACAGTTTGATTAGAAAATGGTAATAAATAAGGAAAATCATTTGATAAGTGTTTCTTTTTTATTTAATTAATCAAGCTTGCATGGAATTAATAGGTTTAGTTAAAAGTAATTATCAAAATGTAGCCATTTTTCACGGATTGATTCCTTCTGGGGTGGGGCGTCCTATGGAACAGCCACTTTTGGGGCCCCATGATGGTCGCACTACTTCACACTTCAATTCTGAATGGAACTAATGAGTCAATTTGTTGGGCTGGTATTCAGAAATGAAAATGACAATAAATGTCATTAAAACCGGTGTGTGGCGTGGAAATAAAATATCACCGAAGGAATGCTGTTTATTTAAAAATGTCTAAACTGAAATGTAGTTCTATTAAATTACCCTGCTAATGCCACTTAATTTTTAAGCCAATTATTTGCTATGTGAAATCATATATATCACTTTGATTCAATAGTCTAACAAATTAGTTTTAACATCTTCATCTGTATTTTCATCTATGGGAAAGTATAGAGAACGTGTAGAGGACGTATTAGGGTATATTATAAAGTACAGTGTAGTATAGAGAGAAAGAAAATATACAATGTAGTGTAGTATAGTGCACAGAAAGTGTGTTATACAGTATAGTCTAGTATAGAACAAAGTATAGTCACTGGCGGATACAGGGAGGTGTCCAGGGAGCCATGGCTACTCCTCTGGGAGGTCATGATAAAATTTAAATTAAAAAATTAAGAATTTTTAGACCAAAAATTTATTTTTAGACAAAGAAATCTTTTTTTTTATCACTAAGATTCAATTTTTGATTAGAAACATTCAATTTTTACTAAACAACATCTAATTTTTGACAAACACATCAAATTTTCACTAAAAACATTCAATTTTTTACCAAAACAACCAAATTTTGACTCAAAACATCCAATTTTTTACCAACATCCAATTTTTGACCAATACATCCAATTTTTCACTTAAACATCTAATTTTCCACTAAAACATCGAATTTTTTTTACTAAAACATCTAATTTTTCATTAAAACATCCCAATTTTTTACCAAAACATTTAATTTTTCACCAAAACATCCAATTTTGGATCAAAAACATTTTATTTTTGTGTCAAAAATGGAACCAGAATGGCCACCCCCTTGAACGTTTACTGGATCCGACCCTTGTAGTATAATACATTGTACAATATATTATAGTATAGTATAGAACATAGTATTGTACTTCTATAATGCAGTGTAGTACTAGTATAGTATAGAGTCTACTCTCATCTCATAGGAACAGCCATTGAAAACCAGTTTGGGCTCCACTTTTTAGGTTTTAAAATCAAATATATAAAAGTTTTTTCCTTAGAGATAAGAA